>JAVJIX010000218.1:857500-860000 GCA_036785185.1 Paratrypauchen microcephalus | reverse complement strand
ACCTGGTTTAGTCCTGGTTTAGACCTGGTTTAGACCTGGTTTAGTCACTGGTTTAGTCCAGGTTTAGACCTGGTTTAGTCCAGGTTTAGACCTGGTTTAGTCCTGGTTTAGTCCTGGTTTAGTCACTGGTTTAGTCCAGGTTTAGACCTGGTTTAGTCCAGGTTTAGACCTGGTTTAGTCCTGGTTTAGTCCTGGTTTAGTCACTGGTTTAGTCCAGGTTTAGACCTGGTTTAGTCACTGATTTAGTCCAGGTTTAGTCACTGATTTAGTCCAGGTTTAGTCCTGGTTTAGTCACTGGTTTAGTCCTGGTTTAGACCTGGTTTAGTCCAGGTTTAGACCTGGTTTAGTCACTGGTTTAGTCCAGGTTTAGACCTGGTTTAGACCTGGTTTAGTCACTGGTTTAGTCCAGGTTTAGACCTGGTTTAGTCCAGGTTTAGACTTGGTTTAGTCCTGGTTTAGTCACTGGTTTAGTCCTGGTTTAGTCACTGGTTTAGACCTGGTTTAGTCCTGGTTTAGTCCTGGTTTAGTCACTGGTTTAGACCTGGTTTAGTCCTGGTTTAGACCTGGTTTAGTTCTGGTTTAGTCCTGGTTTAGTCCAGGTTTAGACCTGGTTTAATCCTGGTTTAGTCCAGGTTTAGACCTGGTTTAGTCCTGGTTTAGTCCTGGTTTAGACCTGGTTTAGTCCTGGTTTAGACCTGGTTTAGACCTGATACATTCTCAGATACAGAGTTTCTGTTGCTCAAAAACACAATAATTCCTGCTGTGAATAGGGACGCCTCTCCACAGATCTGACCTGTAACGTGTCCATCGTGATAGACAGGTCAAATTTACCTTTAAATGAGCTGAAGTTTTCACTGACTGAACATTTGAACTGTTTCTGGAGTTAAATAATGGAAATAAAGTCAGGCTAACGAGCACTAGCATGACTGACGCAGATTGGGCAGTGACAGGAAGTGCAGATCTTTGTTTACTTCCTGTTTACTTCCTGTTTGTGTTTGCTTCTTCTTCGACAGGAGCAGAACACAAATGGACCCCAACAGAGCTCCATGTTTGAGGAGGACCCCGACGACCTGTTCGCCGGTAACTACACTCAACAAAAATATAAATGCAACACTTTTGTTTTTGCTCCCATTTTTCATGAGATGGACTTAAAGATCTGAAATTCATTCCAGATACACAATATTACCATTTCTCTCAAACATTGTTCACAAATCTGTCTAAATGTGTGATAGTGAGCACTTCTGCTTTGCTGAGATAATCCATCCCACCTCACAGGTGTGCCACATCAAGATGCTGATCTGACATCATGATTAGTGCACAGGTGTACCTTATACTGCCCACAATAAAAGGCCACCCTGAAATGTGCAGTTTTGTCACACAGCAAAATGCCACAGATGTCACAAGCATTGAGGGAGCGTGCAATTGGCATGCTGACAGCAGGAATGTCAACCAGATCTGTTGCTCGTGCATTGAATGTTCATTTCTCCACCATAAGCCGTCTCCAAAGGCGTTTCAGAGAATATGGCAGTACATCCAACCGGCCTCACAACCGCATACCACGTGTAACCACACCAGCCCAGGACCTCCACATCCAGCAGGTTCACCTCCAAGATCGACTGAGACCAGCCACTCGGACAGCTGCTGTAACAATTGGTTTGCATAACCAAACAATTTCTGCACAAACTGTCAGAAACCGTCTCAGGGAAGCTCAACTGCATGCTCGTCGTCCTCATCGGGGTCTTAACCTGACTCCAGATCGTCGCCGTAACAGACTTGAGTGGGCAAATGCTCACATTCCATGGCGTCTGGCACGTTGGAGAGGTGTTCTCTTCATGGATGAATCTCGGTTTACATTGTTCAGGGCAGATGGCAGACAGCGTGTGTGGCGTCGTGTGGGTGAGCGCTTTGCTGATGTCAATGTTGTGGATCGAGTGGCCCATGGTGGTGGTGGGGTTATGGTATGGGCAGGCATCTGTTATGGACGAAGAACACAGGTGCATTTTATTGATGGCATTTTGAATGCACAGAGATACCGTGATGAGATCCTGAGGCCCATTGTTGTGCCATACATCCATGAACATCACCTCATGTTTCAGCAAGATAATGCACGGCCCCATGTTGCAAGGATCTGTACACAATTCTTGGAAGCTGAAAATGTCCCAGTTCTTGCATGGCCAGCATACTCACCGGACATGTCACCCATTGAGCATGTTTGGGATGTGCTTGACCGGTGTATACGACAGCGTGTACCAGCTCCCACTAATATCCAGCAACTTCGCACAGCCATTGAAGAGGAGTGGACCAACATTCCACAGGCCACAACTGACAATCTGATAAACTCTATGTGAAGAAGATGTGTTGCACTGCATGAGGCAAATGGTGGTCACGCCAGATACTGACTGGTTCTGAGTCCCCAGACCCCCAATAAAGCAAAAAAAAAAACTGCACATTTCAGGGTGGCCTTTTATTGTGGGCAGTATAAGGCACACCTGTGCACTAA
>JAVJIX010000218.1:837500-850000 GCA_036785185.1 Paratrypauchen microcephalus | reverse complement strand
GACGTCTCTGTGTCCTCAGACGTCTCTGTGTCCTCAGACGTCTCTGTCTCTGTGTCCTCAGACGTCTCTGTGTCCTCAGACGTCTCTGTCTCTGTGTCCTCAGACGTCTCTGTGTCCTCAGACGTCTCTGTCTCTGTGTCCTCAGACGTCTCTGTCCCTGTTCAAACTGCGGGACTTCTCGGTCAAACGGCGTTTCAGTGACTTCCTCGGGCTCCACAGTAAACTGGCCTCCAAATATCTGCACATCGGATACATCGTGCCCCCCGCTCCCGAGAAGAGCATCGTGGGTAAGTGGGAGGGGACATGTGTGGACGGTGGGAGGGGACAGGTGTGGTGGGAGGGGACAGGTGTGGACGGTGGGAGGGGACAGGTGTGGTGGGAGGCGACAGGTGTGGACGGTGGGAGGGGACAGGTGTGGTGGGAGGGGACATGTGTGGACGGTGGGAGGGGACAGGTGTGGACGGTGGGAGGGGACAGGTGTGGACGGTGGGAGGGGACAGGTGTGGTGGGAGGGGACAGGTGTGGACGGTGGGAGGGGACAGGTGTGGTGGGAGGGGACAGGTGTGGACGGTGGGAGGGGACAGGTGTGGTGGGAGGGGACAGGTGTGGACGGTGGGAGGGGACAGGTGTGGACGGTGGGAGGGGACAGGTGTGGACGGTGGGAGGGGACAGGTGTGGTGGTGGGAGGGGACAGGTGTGGACGGTGGGAGGGGACAGGTGTGGTGGTGGGAGGGGACAGGTGTGGTGGGAGGGGACAGGTGTGGTGGTGGGAGGGGACAGGTGTGGACGGTGGGAGGGGACAGGTGTGGTGGGAGGGGACAGGTGTGGTGGTGGGAGGGGACAGGTGTGGACGGTGGGAGGGGACAGGTGTGGACGGTGGGAGGGGACAGGTGTGGACGGTGGGAGGGGACAGGTGTGGACGGTGGGAGGGGACAGGTGTGGTGGTGGGAGGGGACAGGTGTTGACGGTGGGAGGGGACAGGTGTGGACGGTGGGAGGGGACAGGTGTGGTGGTGGGAGGGGACAGGTGTGGTGGTGGGAGGGGACAGGTGTGGTGGGAGGGGACAGGTGTGGTGGTGGGAGGGGACAGGTGTGGTGGTGGGAGGGGACAGGTGTGGTGGTGGGAGGGGACAGGTGTGGACGGTGGGAGGGGACAGGTGTGGTGGGAGGGGACAGGTGTTGACGGTGGGAGGGGACAGGTGTGGACGGTGGGAGGGGACAGGTGTGGACGGTGGGAGGGGACAGGTGTTGACGGTGGGAGGGGACAGGTGTGGTGGGAGGAGACAGGTGTGGACGGTGGGAGGGGACAGGTGTGGTGGGAGGGGACAGGTGTTGACGGTGGGAGGGGACAGGTGTGGTGGAAGGGGACAGGTGTGGACAGTCAGGACGGTTGTTTGTGTTTCAGGGATGACCAAAGTGAAGGTGGGAAAAGAGGATCAGTCGTCCAACGAGTTTGTGGAGAAGAGACGCTGCGCTTTAGAGAGGTAAAAACCAGGACTAAACCAGGACTAAACCAGGACTAAACCAGGTCTAAACCAGGTCTAAACCAGGTCTAAACCAGGACTAAACCAGGACTACACCAGGACTAAACCAGGACTAAACCAGGACTAAACCAGGACTAAACCAGGTCTAAACCAGGTCTAAACCAGGACTAAACCAGGTCTAAACCAGGACTAAACCAGGACTAAACCAGGTCTAAACCAGGACTAAACCAGGACTAAACCAGGACGAAACCAGGACTAAACCAGGACTAAACCAGGTCTAAACCAGGACTAAACCAGGTCTAAACTAAGACTGAACCAGGTTTAAACCAGGTTTAAACCAGGTCTGAACCAGGACTAAACCAGGTCTAAACCAGGTCTAAACCAGGACTAAACCAGTACTGAACCAGGTCTAAACCAGGTCTAAACCAGGTCTAAACCAGGTCTAAACCAGGTCTAAACCAGGACTAAACTAAGACTGAACCAGGTTTAAACCAGGTTTAAACCAGGTCTGAACCAGGACTAAACCAGGTCTAAACCAGGTCTAAACCAGGACTAAACCAGGACTACACCAGGACTAAACCAGGTCTAAAGCAGGACTAAACCAGGTCTAAAGCAGGACTAAACCAGGACTAAACCAGGACTAAACCAGGTCTAAACCAGGTCTAAACCAGGACTAAACCAGGACTAAACCAGGACTAAAGCAGGTCTAAACCAGGACTAAACCAGGACTAAACCAGGACTAAACCAGGACTAAACCAGGTCTAAACCAGGACTAAACCAGGTCTAAACTAAGACTGAACCAGGTTTAAACCAGGTTTAAACCAGGTCTGAACCAGGACTAAACCAGGTCTAAACCAGGTCTAAACCAGGACTAAACCAGTACTGAACCAGGTCTAAACCAGGTCTAAACCAGGTCTAAACCAGGTCTAAACCAGGACTAAACTAAGACTGAACCAGGACTAAACCAGGTTTAAACCAGGTCTGAACCAGGACTAAACCAGGTCTAAACCAGGTCTAAACCAGGACTAAACCAGGATTGAACCAGGTCTAAACCAGGTCTAAACCAGGTCTAAACCAGGACTAAACCAGGACTAAACTAAGACTGAACCAGGTTTGAACCAGGTTTAAACCAGGTCTGAACCAGGTCTAAACCAGGGCTAAACTAAGACTGAACCAGGACTAAACCAGGTCTAAACCAGGTCTAAACCAGGACTAAACTAAGACTGAACCAGGTTTAAACCAGGTCTGAACCAGGACTAAACCAGGTCTAAACCAGGACTAAACCAGGACTGAACCAGGTCTAAACCAGGTCTAAACCAGGTCTAAACTAAGACTGAACCAGGACTAAACCAGGTCTAAACCAGGACTAAACCAGGTTTAAACCAGGTCTGAATCAGGACTAAACCAGGGCTAAACTAAGACTGAACCAGGTCTAAACCAGGTCTAAACCAGGACTAAACTAAGACTAAACTAAGACTGAACCAGGTTTAAACCAGGTTTAAACCAGGTCTGAACCAGGACTAAACCAGGTCTAAACCAGGACTAAACCAGGACTGAACCAGGTCCAAACCAGGTCTAAACCAGATCTAAACTAAGACTGAACCAGGACTAAACCAGGTCTAAACCAGGACTAAACCAGGTTTAAACCAGGTCTGAATCAGGACTAAACCAGGACTTGTTGACAGCTGCTGTGATTGGTGCAGTCTCGTTCTTCTTCTTGTTGGTTTTGAGTTTGGCGTTTTATCGGTAAAACGGCGTAAATCGCGTTTGTGGAAAAGGTCGCGTCCGGTAGCGAAGGTCACGGTGGAAATCTGGAGCTGATCATTATCGGGACACGTGTTTGAGTTTGTTTACACGCCTGACATTTCCCCAGACGGACAGGCGGACGGGCAACGAAATCTGCCAAAATCCACTCATGTTTTTTCCCTGATCGTTTCTATTGATCCTCCGCAGTGACGTCACGCTGGGGCTGTTGGTCACACTGACTACACCAGGACTAAACCAGGACTAAACCAGGACTAAACCAGGACTAAGCCAGGACTACACCAGGACTAAACCAGGACTAAACCGGGACTGAACCAGGACTAAACCAGGACTAAACCAGGTCTAAACCAGGACTAAACCAGGTCTAAACCAGGACACAGGGGAAGAGAAAATAAAGTTCTTCCATTAAACGTGAAAATCTCAGGAGATCATCTAAAGAGTTTTTATCATCGTGGCGTCTCAGTATCTCCAGAAGAACGACTGGGAACATCTGAGGTTCTCTGGAGACCCGTGACCACCTCACCCTGACTCTTGTGTGGAACATCTGAGGTTCTCTGGAGACCATGACCACCTCACTCTGACTCTTGTGTGGAACATCTGAGGTTCTCTGGAGACCTGTGACCACCTCACTCTGACTCTTGTGTGGAACATCTGAGGTTCTCTGGAGACCCGTGACCACCTCACTCTGACTCTTGTGTGGAACATCTGAGGTTCTCTGGAGACCTGTGACCACCTCACTCTGACTCTTGTGTGGAACATCTGAGGTTCTCTGGAGACCATGACCACCTCACTCTGACTCTTGTGTGGAACATCTGAGGTTCTCTGGAGACCATGACCACCTCACTCTGACTCTTGTGTGGAACATCTGAGGTTTTCTAGAGAGCCGTGACCACCTCACTCTGACCCTTGTGTGGAACATTTGAGGTTCTCTGGAGACCATGACCACCTCACTCTGACTCTTGTGTGGAACATCTGAGGTTCTCTGGAGACCATGACCACCTCACTCTGACTCTTGTGTGGAACATCTGAGGTTCTCTGGAGACCATGACCACCTCACTCTGACTCTTGTGTGGAACATCTGAGGTTCTCTGGAGACCATGACCACCTCACTCTGACTCTTCTGTGGAACATCTGAGGTTCTCTGGAGACTATGACCACCTCACTCTGACTCTTGTGTGGAACATCTGAGGTTCTCTGGAGACCATGACCACCTCACTCTGACTCTTGTGTGGAACATCTGAGGTTCTCTGGAGACCATGACCACCTCACTCTGACTCTTGTGTGGAACATCTGAGGTTCTCTGGAGACCTGTGACCACCTCACTCTGACTCTTGTGTGGAACATCTGAGGTTCTCTGGAGACCATGACCACCTCACTCTGACTCTTGTGTGGAACATCTGAGGTTCTCTGGAGACCTGTGACCACCTCACCCTGACTCTTGTGTGGAACATCTGAGGTTCTCTGGAGAGCCGTGACCACCTCACTCTGACTCTTGTGTGGAACATCTGAGGTTCTCTGGAGACCTGTGACCACCTCACTCTGACTCTTCTGTGGAACATCTGAGGTTCTCTGGAGACCTTGACCACCTCACTCTGACTCTTGTGTGGAACATCTGAGGTTCTCTGGAGACCATGACCACCTCACTCTGACTCTTGTGTGGAACATCTGAGGTTTTCTAGAGAGCCGTGACCACCTCACTCTGACCCTTGTGTGGAACATTTGAGGTTCTCTGGAGACCATGACCACCTCACTCTGACTCTTGTGTGGAACATCTGAGGTTCTCTGGAGACCATGACCACCTCACTCTGACTCTTGTGTGGAACATCTGAGGTTCTCTGGAGACCATGACCACCTCACTCTGACTCTTGTGTGGAACATCTGAGGTTCTCTGGAGACCATGACCACCTCACTCTGACTCTTCTGTGGAACATCTGAGGTTCTCTGGAGACTATGACCACCTCACTCTGACTCTTGTGTGGAACATCTGAGGTTCTCTGGAGACCATGACCACCTCACTCTGACTCTTGTGTGGAACATCTGAGGTTCTCTGGAGACCATGACCACCTCACTCTGACTCTTGTGTGGAACATCTGAGGTTCTCTGGAGACCTGTGACCACCTCACTCTGACTCTTGTGTGGAACATCTGAGGTTCTCTGGAGACCCTTGACCACCTCACTCTGACTCTTGTGTGGAACATCTGAGGTTCTCTGGAGACCATGACCACCTCACCCTGACTCTTGTGTGGAACATCTGAGGTTCTCTGGAGACCCTTGACCACCTCACTCTGACTCTTCTGTGGAACATCTGAGGTTCTCTGGAGACCTTGACCACCTCACTCTGACTCTTGTGTGGAACATCTGAGGTTCTCTGGAGACCATGACCACCCCACTCTGACTCTTGTGTGGAACATCTGAGGTTCTCTGGAGACCCTTGACCACCTCACTCTGACTCTTCTGTGGAACATCTGAGGTTCTCTGGAGACCTTGACCACCTCACTCTGACTCTTGTGTGGAACATCTGAGGTTCTCTGGAGACCATGACCACCTCACTCTGACTCTTCTGTGGAACATCTAAGGTTTTCTGGAGACCATGACCACCTCACTCTGACTCGTGTGTGGAACATCTGAGGTTCTCTGGAGACCCGTGACCACCTCACTCTGACTCTTGTGTGGAACATCTGAGGTTCTCTGGAGACCCGTGACCACCTCACTCTGACTCTTGTGTGGAACATCTGAGGTTCTCTGGAGACCCTTGACCACCTCACTCTGACTCTTCTGTGGAACATCTGAGGTTCTCTGGAGACCCTTGACCACCTCACTCTGACTCTTGTGTGGAACATCTGAGGTTCTCTGGAGACCCTTGACCACCTCACTCTGACTCTTGTGTGGAACATCTGAGGTTCTCTGGAGACCATGACCACCTCACTCTGACTCTTGTGTGGAACATCTGAGGTTCTCTGGAGACCCTTGACCACCTCACTCTGACTCTTGTGTGGAACATCTGAGGTTCTCTGGAGACCATGACCACCTCACTCTGACTCTTGTGTGGAACATCTGACGTTCTCTGGAGACCATGACCACCTCACTCTGACTCTTGTGTGGAACATCTGAGGTTCTCTGGAGACCCTTGACCACCTCACTCTGACTCTTGTGTGGAACATCTGAGGTTCTCTGGAGACCATGACCACCTCACTCTGACTCTTGTGTGGAACATCTGAGGTTCTCTGGAGACCCTTGACCACCTCACTCTGACTCTTCTGTGGAACATCTGAGGTTCTCTGGAGACCATGACCACCTCACTCTGACTCTTGTGTGGAACATCTGAGGTTCTCTGGAGACCATGACCACCCCACTCTGACTCTTGTGTGGAACATCTGAGGTTCTCTGGAGACCCTTGACCACCTCACTCTGACTCTTCTGTGGAACATCTGAGGTTCTCTGGAGACCATGACCACCTCACCCTGACTCTTGTGTGGAACATCTGAGGTTCTCTGGAGACCCTTGACCACCTCACTCTGACTCTTCTGTGGAACATCTGAGGTTCTCTGGAGACCTTGACCACCTCACTCTGACTCTTGTGTGGAACATCTGAGGTTCTCTGGAGACCATGACCACCTCACTCTGACTCTTGTGTGGAACATCTGAGGTTCTCTGGAGACCATGACCACCTCACTCTGACTCTTGTGTGGAACATCTGAGGTTCTCTGGAGACCATGACCACCTCACTCTGACTCTTGTGTGGAACATCTGAGGTTCTCTGGAGACCATGACCACCTCACTCTGACTCTTGTGTGGAACATCTGAGGTTCTCTGGAGACCATGACCACCTCACTCTGACTCTTGTGTGGAACATCTGAGGTTCTCTGGAGACCCGTGACCACCTCACTCTGACTCTTCTGTGGAACATCTGAGGTTCTCTGGAGACCTGTGACCACCTCACCCTGACTCTTGTGTGGAACATCTGAGGTTCTCTGGAGACCATGACCACCTCACTCTGACTCTTGTGTGGAACATCTGAGGTTCTCTGGAGACCCTTGACCACCTCACTCTGACTCTTGTGTGGAACATCTGAGGTTCTCTGGAGACCATGACCACCTCACTCTGACTCTTGTGTGGAACATCTGAGGTTCTCTGGAGACCTGTGACCACCTCACTCTGACTCTTGTGTGGAACATCTGAGGTTCTCTGGAGACCTGTGACCACCTCACTCTGACTCTTGTGTGGAACATCTGAGGTTCTCTGGAGACCATGACCACCTCACTCTGACTCTTGTGTGGAACATCTGAGGTTCTCTGGAGACCTGTGACCACCTCACTCTGACTCTTGTGTGGAACATCTGAGGTTCTCTGGAGACCATGACCACCTCACTCTGACTCTTGTGTGGAACATCTGAGGTTCTCTGGAGACCCTTGACCACCTCACTCTGACTCTTGTGTGGAACATCTGAGGTTCTCTGGAGACCATGACCACCTCACCCTGACTCTTGTGTGGAACATCTGAGGTTCTCTGGAGACCCTTGACCACCTCACTCTGACTCTTCTGTGGAACATCTGAGGTTCTCTGGAGACCTTGACCACCTCACTCTGACTCTTGTGTGGAACATCTGAGGTTCTCTGGAGACCATGACCACCCCACTCTGACTCTTGTGTGGAACATCTGAGGTTCTCTGGAGACCCTTGACCACCTCACTCTGACTCTTCTTTGGAACATCTGAGGTTCTCTGGAGACCATGACCACCTCACCCTGACTCTTGTGTGGAACATCTGAGGTTCTCTGGAGACCCTTGACCACCTCACTCTGACTCTTCTGTGGAACATCTGAGGTTCTCTGGAGACCTTGACCACCTCACTCTGACTCTTGTGTGGAACATCTGAGGTTCTCTGGAGACCATGACCACCTCACTCTGACTCTTGTGTGGAACATCTGAGGTTTTCTAGAGAGCCGTGACCACCTCACTCTGACCCTTGTGTGGAACATTTGAGGTTCTCTGGAGACCATGACCACCTCACTCTGACTCTTGTGTGGAACATCTGAGGTTCTCTGGAGACCATGACCACCTCACTCTGACTCTTGTGTGGAACATCTGAGGTTCTCTGGAGACCATGACCACCTCACTCTGACTCTTGTGTGGAACATCTGAGGTTCTCTGGAGACCATGACCACCTCACTCTGACTCTTCTGTGGAACATCTGAGGTTCTCTGGAGACTATGACCACCTCACTCTGACTCTTGTGTGGAACATCTGAGGTTCTCTGGAGACCATGACCACCTCACTCTGACTCTTGTGTGGAACATCTGAGGTTCTCTGGAGACCATGACCACCTCACTCTGACTCTTGTGTGGAACATCTGAGGTTCTCTGGAGACCATGACCACCTCACTCTGACTCTTGTGTGGAACATCTGAGGTTCTCTGGAGACCATGACCACCTCACTCTGACTCTTGTGTGGAACATCTGAGGTTCTCTGGAGACCCGTGACCACCTCACTCTGACTCTTCTGTGGAACATCTGAGGTTCTCTGGAGACCTGTGACCACCTCACCCTGACTCTTGTGTGGAACATCTGAGGTTCTCTGGAGACCATGACCACCTCACTCTGACTCTTGTGTGGAACATCTGAGGTTCTCTGGAGACCCTTGACCACCTCACTCTGACTCTTGTGTGGAACATCTGAGGTTCTCTGGAGACCATGACCACCTCACTCTGACTCTTGTGTGGAACATCTGAGGTTCTCTGGAGACCTGTGACCACCTCACTCTGACTCTTGTGTGGAACATCTGAGATTCTCTGGAGACCTGTGACCACCTCACTCTGACTCTTGTGTGGAACATCTGAGGTTCTCTGGAGACCATGACCACCTCACTCTGACTCTTGTGTGGAACATCTGAGGTTCTCTGGAGACCTGTGACCACCTCACTCTGACTCTTGTGTGGAACATCTGAGGTTCTCTGGAGACCATGACCACCTCACTCTGACTCTTGTGTGGAACATCTGAGGTTCTCTGGAGACCTGTGACCACCTCACTCTGACTCTTGTGTGGAACATCTGAGGTTCTCTGGAGACCATGACCACCTCACTCTGACTCTTGTGTGGAACATCTGAGGTTCTCTGGAGACCTGTGACCACCTCACTCTGATTCTTGTGTGTTCTGCAGGTATCTGATGAGGACCGTGACACACCCGGTTCTGCTCCAAGACCCAGACCTCCTGCAGTTCCTCGAGAGCCCAGAGGTCAGATCAGATTTTAAATTCAAAGTTAAATTTTGACAAGAAATGTTCATTTTAAGAACACAACAGAACAGAACACAATAGAACACAACAGAACACAATAGAACAGAACACAACAGAACACAATAGAACAGAACAGAACACAACAGAACACAACAGAACACAATAGAACAGAACACAATAGAACAGAACACAATAGAACAGAACACAATAGAACAGAACACAACAGAACACAATAGAACACAACAGAACACAATAGAACACAATAGAACACAACAGAACACAATAGAACAGAACACAATAGAACAGAACACAATAGAACACAATAGAACACAACAGAACACAATAGAACAGAACACAACAGAACAGAACACAACAGAACACAATAGAACACAACAGAACACAATAGAACAGAACACAATAGAACACAACAGAACACAATAGAACTGAACACAATAGAACAGAACACAACAGAACAGAACACAACAGAACACAATAGAACAGAACACAATAGAACAGAACACAATAGAACAGAACACAACAGAACACAATAGAATAGAACACAACAGAACACAACAGAACACAATAGAACAGAACACAATAGAACAGAACACAATAGAACAGAACACAACAGAACACAATAGAATAGAACACAACAGAACACAATAGAACAGAACACAACAGAACACAATAGAACAGAACACAACAGAACACAATAGAACAGAACACAACAGAACACAATAGAACAGAACACAACAGAACACAATAGAACAGAACACAATAGAACAGAACACAACAGAACACAATAGAACACAACAGAACACAATAGAACACAACAGAACAGAACACAATAGAACACAACAGAACACAATAGAACAGAACACAACTGAACACAATAGAACAGAACACAATAGAACACAACAGAACACAATAGAACAGAACACAACAGAACACAATAGAACAGAACACAACTGAACACAATAGAACAGAACACAACAGAACACAATAGAACAGAACACAACTGAACACAATAGAACAGAACACAACAGAACACAACAGAACACAACAGAACACAATAGAACAGAACAGAACACAACAGAACACAATAGAACAGAACACAACAGAACACAATAGAACAGAACACAACAGAACACAACAGAACACAACAGAACACAATAGAACAGAACACAACAGAACACAATAGAACAGAACACAATAGAACACAATAGAACAGAACACAACAGAACAGAACACAATAGAACACAACAGAACACAATAGAACAGAACACAACAGAACACAATAGAACAGAACACAATAGAACAGAACACAACAGAACACAATAGAACACAACAGAACACAATAGAACACAATAGAACAGAACACAATAGAACAGAACACAACAGAACACAACAGAACACAATAGAACAGAACACAACAGAACACAATAGAACAGAACACAATAGAACAGAACACAACAGAACACAACAGAACACAACAGAACACAATAGAACACAATAGAACAGAACACAACAGAACAGAACACAATAGAACACAACAGAACACAATAGAACAGAACACAACAGAACACAATAGAACAGAACACAATAGAACAGAACACAACAGAACACAATAGAACACAACTGAACACAATAGAACAGAACACAACAGAACACAATAGAACACAACAGAACACAATAGAACAGAACACAATAGAACTAGAGTTGGGCGGTATCCAAATTTTGATACCGTTAAACCGTGTCCACATTTTCCCGGGGTATACGGTATTACCGTTGCTAAGGCTAAAAAAAAAAAAAAAAACACTTGGCACTACCCTGGAGTCACCTCGCCAAATGGCAGCTTGCACCTTTACCGTTCAGAAACAGAATAGCAGCATTACATAGGCCTAATGATACTGAAAACATAACAAAACATGTACAAAATTAATAACTTTTATTAACAAATGTTTAAAGTGCAAATACACCAGCCAACCGACGGGACGAAATAACAAATTGTCTGTGGTCTAAAGCTAACAAACCAACAGGAATAAAAGAAAAGAAAATCTGAACAATAAATAACAAGACATAACCGAAAATGTGCATATATAACCCTGTCCTGAGAACGCAGTGGAAAATACTGCTCGTTTGTATATTTTTAAAATCTATTAACATGAATCAAATAAATTAAACGTACAACTATACAACATCCCGGACCGTTTTCGTCCGTCAGAAAAAGCTACTCCTTATTGAAAATAAAAATATTAAGCTATTGAATGCAAAACCAGCATGTCACTTTTTCCGGCTTGAGTAGGGCATGTTTGCCCACGGTGCTGAAGACCCGTTCTGATGGAGCTTGTGGCACAAACGCACAGGTATTTTATCAGGAAAGCGCCTGACTCCATTGGATTTCCACCAAAGAAGGGGGTCTTCATCTGCCAGAATAACAGCCTCGTGTGGAAGTTGCGTTTGTAATAAGAAACCCGAAAACTTCTCACATTTCAGACTCAAAAACGGAGAGTTATTATCAGAAGCAGTGACTTTATAACCAAGTGCTTAACCAAGAACTGAGCAAAACCCGCATGGCAAAGCTGTAACAACACAGTTAAGAAGGTGAATTATGCATACATTCACGAGTGCACTACACTCGCCACAATATGCAGTTGCCTCTGCTCCTCCACAGTGCCGCTGTTATCTCTCGACGGGTAGGATGTTTCACCAGAACACCGCCACCGTCTTCATGCACGTTTTACACACAGCCTCGTTGACATTTCCCGGCTCTCCCTTGTCATTTGGCCGAAATCCGAAATGCTGCCAAATTGCAGACGTTGTGTTTTACTTTGGGACCAACTCTGTCATGTTGTCTTGTTTTTCTCCTCCTCCTTCTGAGCGGTAATGTCACGTGACGTCGCAACACGTCATCTCTCCGATAGTAATATTAGTTTTAAACTGTAATAGTATTAAATGAACAAACACAACCACACATACATAGGTGCTGGACAAACACTCTTTATTTAGGCATTCAATTAATTA
>JAVJIX010000218.1:797500-830000 GCA_036785185.1 Paratrypauchen microcephalus | reverse complement strand
TCAGATGTTCTTCTCTCGTTCCTCACAGCTCAGATGTTCTTCTCTCGTTCCTCACAGCTCAGATGTTCTTCTCTCGTTCCTCACAGCTCAGATGTTCTTCTCTCGTTCCTCACAGCTCAGATGTTCTTCTCTCGTTCCTCACAGCTCAGATGTTCTTCTCTCGTTCCTCACAGCTCAGATGTTCTTCTCTCGTTCCTCAGAGCTCAGATGTTCTTCTCTCGTTCCTCAAAGCTCAGATGTTCTTCTCTCGTTCCTCACAGCTCAGATGTTCTTCTCTCGTTCCTCAGAGCTCAGATGTTCTTCTCTCGTTCCTCAGAGCTCAGTTCTTCTCTCGTTCCTCAGAGCTCAGATGTTCTTCTCTCGTTCCTCAGAGCTCAGATGTTCTTCTCTCGTTCCTCACAGCTCAGATGTTCTTCTCTCGTTCCTCAGAGCTCAGATGTTCTTCTCTCGTTCCTCACAGCTCAGATGTTCTTCTCTCGTTCCTCAGAGCTCAGATGTTCTTCTCTCGTTCCTCAGAGCTCAGATGTTCTTCTCTCGTTCCTCAGAGCTCAGATGTTCTTCTCTTGTTCCTCAGAGCTCAGATGTTCTTCTCTCGTTCCTCAGAGCTCAGATGTTCTTCTCTTGTTCCTCAGAGCTCAGATGTTCTTCTCTCGTTCCTCAGAGCTCAGATGTTCTTCTTTCGTTCCTCAGAGCTCAGATGTTCTTCTTTCGTTCCTCAGAGCTCAGATGTTGTTCTCTCGTTCCTCAGAGTTGTCGTTGAACACGTCTCAGTTCTCTCGCTCGGTGGCGATGTTGGGGAACAGTGAGGACCACACGGCTCTGTCTCGGGCGCTCTCACAGTTGGCCGAGGTGGAGGAGAAGATGGAGGCTCTACACAACGAACAAGCAAACAGCGACTTCAGCCTCCTGTCTGAGCTCATCGGGGACTACGTCCGCCTGCTGACCGCCGTCAAGGTGACGCAACGCGACACAACATGACACACGATACAACACGACACGCGACACAACATGACACACGACACAACACGACACGCAACGCGACACGACACGACACGCAACGCGACATAACATGACACACGACACAACACGACACGCAACGCGACACGACACGCAACGCGACATAACATGACACACGACACGCAACGCGACACAACATGACACACGACACGCAACGCGACACAACATGACACACGACACAACACGACACACAACACGCAACGCCTACGTCCGCCTGCTGACCGCCGTCAAGGTGACGCAACACGACACAACATGACACACGATACAACACAACACGCGACACAACACGACACGCAACACGACACAACAGGACACGCAACGCGACACAACACGACACGCAACGCGACACAACATGACACGCGACACAACACGACACGCAACGCGAGACAACACGACACGCGACACAACACGACACGCAACGCGACACAACATGACACGCAACGCGACACAATATGACACGCAACGCGACACAACATGACACGCAACGCGACACAACATGACACGCGACACAACACGACACGCGACACAACATGACACGCGACACAACACGACACGCAACGCGACACAACACGACACGCAACGCGACACAACATGACACGCGACACAACATGACACACGACACGCAACGCGACACAACATGACACACGACACGCAACGCGACACAACATGACACACGACACAACACGACACACAACACGCAACGCCTACGTCCGCCTGCTGACCGCCGTCAAGGTGACGCAACACGACACAACATGACACACGATACAACACAACACGCGACACAACACGACACGCAACACGACACAACAGGACACGCAACGCGACACAACACGACACGCAACGCGACACAACATGACACGCGACACAACACGACACGCAACGCGACACAACATGACACGCGACACAACACGACATGCAACGCGACACAACATGACACGCAACGCGACACAACATGACACGCAACGCGACACAACATGACACGCAACGCGACACAACATGACACGCAACGCGACACAACATGACACGCGACACAACACGACACGCAACGCGACACAACACGACACGCAACGCGACACAACATGACACGCAACGCGACACAACATGACACGCGACACAACACGACATGCAACGCGACACGACACGCAACGCGACACAACACGACATGCAACGCGACACGACACGCAACGCGACACAACACGACACGCAACGCGACACGACACGCAACGCGACACAACATGACACGCAACGCGACACGACATGACACGCAACGCGACAACACATGACACGCGACACAACATGACACGCGACACGACACGCAACGCGACACGACACGCAACGCGACACAACATGACACGCAACGCGACACAACATGACACGCGACACAACACGACACGCAACGCGACACGCAACGCGACACAACACGACACGCGACGCAACACGACACAACACGACACGCAACGCGACACAACACGACACGCAACACGACACGCAACGCGACACAACATGACACGCGACACAACACGACACGCAACGCGACACAACATGACACGCAACGCGACACAACACGACACGCAACGCGACACAACATGACACGCGACACAACACGACATGCAACGCGACACAACATGACACGCGACACAACACGACATGCAACGCGACACAACATGACACGCAACACGACACGCAACACGACACAACATGACACGCGACACGACACGCAACGCAACACAACACGACACGCAACGCGACACAACACGACACGCAACGCGACACAACACGACACGCAACGCGACACAACATGACACGCAACGCGACACAACATGACACGCAACACGACACGACACGCGACACAACATGACACGCAACACGACACGCAACACGACACAACATGACACGCGACACAACACGACACGCAACGCGACACAACATGACACGCGACACAACACGACACGCAACGCGACACAACATGACACGCGACACAACACGACACAAAACGCCTACGTCCGCCTGCTGACCGCCGTCAAGGTGACGCAACGCGACACAACATGACACGCAACACAACACGACATGCAACGCGACACAACACGGCACGCAACGCGACACAACATGACACGCAACGCGACACAACATGACACGCAACACGACACGCAACGCGACACAACATGACACGCAACACGACACGCAACACGACACAACATGACACGCGACACAACACGACACGCAACACGACACAACATGACACGCGACACAACACGACACGCAACACGACACAACATGACACGCGACACAACACGACATGCAACGCGACACAACATGACACGCAACGCAACACGACACGCAACGCGACACAACATGACACGCGACACAACACGACACGCAACGCGACACAACATGACACGCGACACAACACGACACAAAACGCCTACGTCCGCCTGCTGACCGCCGTCAAGGTGACGCAACGCGACACAACATGACCTTCTCTTTGCTCCTCTTCTAGACCTCCTGCTCTGTCCCTGTCTTCCACCTCTGCTCCTCACCTCCTCCTCTCCTCCTCTGCTCCTCCTCTCCTCCTCCTCTGCTCCTCCTCTCCTCCTCCTCTCCTCCTCTCACAGACGTTGTATTCTCAGGGGTGTTTGAACATCGGGTGAAGAGGTGGCTGGACACGACACGCAACGCGACACAACATGACACGCAACGCGACACAACATGACACGCGACACAACACGACACGCAACGCGACACAACATGACACGCGACACAACACGACACGCAACACGACACAACACGACACGCAACGCGACACAACACGACACGCAACACGACACGCAACGCGACACAACATGACACGCGACACAACACGACACGCAACGCGACACAACATGACACGCAACGCGACACAACACGACACGCAACGCGACACAACATGACACGCAACACGACACGCAACACGACACAACATGACACGCGACACAACACGACACGCAACGCGACACAACATGACACGCAACACAACACGACATGCAACGCGACACAACACGACACGCAACGCGACACAACATGACACGCAACGCGACACAACATGACACGCAACACGACACGACACGCGACACAACATGACACGCAACACGACACGCAACACGACACAACATGACACGCGACACAACACGACACGCAACGCGACACAACATGACACGCGACACAACACGACATGCAACGCGACACAACATGACACGCAACGCAACACAACATGACACGCGACACAACACGACATGCAACGCGACACAACATGACCTTCTCTTTGCTCCCTCTTCTAGACCTCCTGCTCTGTCCCTGTCTTCCACCTCTGCTCCTCACCTCCTCCTCCTCCTCTCCTCCTCTGCTCCTCTGCTCCTCCTCCTCTCCTCCTCCTCTCCTCCTCTGCTCCTCCTCTCCTCCTCCTCCTCTCCTCCTCTCACAGACGTTGTGTTCTCAGGGGGTGTTTGAACATCGGGTGAAGACGTGGCAGAGGTGGCAGGACACTCAGATGATTCTTCAGAAGAAACGTGAAGCTGAGGCCAAACTTCAGTTCACCAACAAACCGGACAAACTGCAGCAGGCCAAGGACGAGATCCGAGAGGTACACCACCCTGACACCACCCTCACACCACCCTCACACCACCCGAGGAGGTACACCACCCTCACACCACCCTCACACCACCCTCACACCACCCGAGGAGGTACACCACCCTCACACCACCCTCACACCACCCGAGGAGGTACACCACCCTCACACCACCCGAGGAGGTACACCACCCTCACACTACCCGAGGAGGTACACCACGCTGACACCACCCTCACACTACCCGAGGAGGTACACCACCCTCACACCACCCTCACACCACCCTCACACTACCCGAGGAGGTACACCACCCTCACACCACCCTGACACCATCCTCACACTACCCGAGGAGGTACACCACCCTCACACCACCCTCACACCACCCTGACACCACCCGAGGAGGTACACCACCCTGACACCACCCCCACACCACCCGAGGAGGTACACCACCCTCACACCACCCTGACACCACACGAGGAGGTACACCACCCTCACACCACCCGAGGAGGTACACCACCCTCACACCACCCTCACACCACCCTGACACCACCCGAGGAGGTACACCACCCTGACACCACCCCCACACCACCCGAGGAGGTACACCACCCTCACACCACCCTGACACCACCCTGACACCACCCGAGGAGGTACACCACCCTGACACCACCCCCACACCACCCGAGGAGGTACACCACCCTCACACCACCCTGACACCACCCGAGGAGGTACACCACCCTGACACCACCCCCACACCACCCGAGGAGGTACACCACCCTGACACCACCCTCACACCACCCTGACACCACCCGAGGAGGTACACCACCCTGACACCACCCCCACACCACCCGAGGAGGTACACCACCCTCACACCACCCTGACACCACACGAGGAGGTACACCACCCTCACACCACCCGAGGAGGTACACCACCCGCACACCACCCTGACACCACCCTCACACCACCCGAAGAGGTACACCACCCGCACACCACCCTGACACCACCCGAGGAGGTACACCACCCTCACCCAAAATCAAGTGCTCCCCTGTCTCTCTCTCTCTCTGTTTGTCCCCCCTCTCCCTGGACCCTCCCTCCCTCCGTCCCTCCCTCCGTCCCTCCCTCCGTCCCTCCCTCCGTCCCTCCCTCCCTCCGTCCTGCTGTGTTTGTCAGACTCACTCGAGCGTTTGGTGTTTTTGTGGTTTTCACTCTTTTCTTGTTTTTCCCTCTCTTTGGTCTTCTCTATCAGCGGCAGTTGAAGCTGTCATGAGTGTTTTCCCTGCTCGTGTTCTGTCAGGCTCACAGCAGGACTGTGTCCAACACAAAAACTCTCCTCTCCACAGACCTGACGCACAACACATGTCCTCTCACTCCTATCCCTACTCCTTCTCTCTTTTACTCTCTCCTTCCTTTTCTCTTTCTTCCTTTCTCTCTGTCTCTCTTCTCCCTCTCCCTCTCTCTCCTCTCTCTCCTCCCTTTCCTCTCTCTCCCTCTCCTCTCTCCCTCTCCTCCCTCTCTCCTCCCTCTCTCTCCTCTCTCTCCTCCCTCCCTCTCCTCTCTCTCCCTCTTCTCTCTCCCTCTCTCTCCTCTCTCTCCTCCCTCCCTCTCCTCTCTCTCCCTCTCCTCTCTCCCTCTCCTCCCTCTCTCCTCCCTCTCTCTCCTCCCTCTCTCTCCCTCTCCTCTCCTCTCTCCCTCTCCTCCCTCTCTCCTCTCTCTCTCTCTCTCTCCCTCCCTCTCCTCCCTCTCTTCTCTCCTCCCTCT
This sequence comes from Paratrypauchen microcephalus, assembly GCA_036785185.1. Classification (NCBI taxonomy): domain Eukaryota; kingdom Metazoa; phylum Chordata; class Actinopteri; order Gobiiformes; family Gobiidae; genus Paratrypauchen; species Paratrypauchen microcephalus. The sequence goes on along the minus strand of JAVJIX010000218.1, from coordinate 823,630 downwards.
CTCTCTCGTCTGTATTCCCTCGTTCTGTCAGAGGAGCGCTCTTATTGTGACGGGACGCACAAACACTCGCGCCTTTATTTTGACGGGCGCCGACAGAAAAGACTCGAGACGCCGAACGCCAAAAACGGTTTTACACCGAACGAGAAACTCCACCGACCGAGACAGACGAGCAATTAAAGAGAGAGAACAGAGGAGGAGAGGAGGAGCAATTAAAGAGAGAGAGAAAAGAGGAGGAGGAGCAATTAAAGAGAGAGAGAGAAAGAGGAGGAGAGGAGGAGCAATTAAAGAGAGAGAGAAAGAGGAGGAGAGGAGGAGCAATTAAAGAGAGAGAGAAAGAGGAGGAGAGGAGGAGGAGCAATTAAAGATAATGAGAAAAAGAGGAGAGGAGGAGCAATTGAAGAGAGAGAGAGAGGAGGAGGAGAGGAGGAGCAATTAAAGAGAGAGAGAAAAGAGGAGGAGGAGAGGAGGAGCAATTAAAGAGAGAGAGAAAAGAGGAGGAGGAGAGGAGGAGCAATTAAAGAGAGAGAGAAAAGAGGAGGAGAGGAGGAGCAATTAAAGAGAGAGAGAAAGAGGAGGAGAGGAGGAGCAATTAAAGAGAGAGAGAAAAGAGGAGGAGGAGAGGAGGAGCAATTAAAGAGAGAGAGAAAAGAGGAGGAGGAGAGGAGGAGCAATTAAAGAGAGAGAGAAAAGAGGAGGAGGAGAGGAGGAGCAATTAAAGAGAGAGAGAAAAGAGGAGGAGGAGAGGAGGAGCAATTAAAGAGAGAGAGAAAGAGGAGGAGAGGAGGAGCAATTAAAGAGAGAGAGAAAGAGGAGGAGGAGGAGAGGGAGGAGCAATTAAAGAGAGAGAGAAAGAGGAGGAGAGGAGGAGCAATTAAAGAGAGAGAGAAAAGAGGAGGAGGAGGAGAGGAGCAATTAAAGAGAGAGAGAAAGAGGAGGAGAGGAGGAGCAATTAAAGAGAGAGCGAAAGAGGAGGAGAGGAGGAGCAATTAAAGAGAAAGAGAAAAGAGGAGGAGGAGGAGGAGGAGCAATTAAAGAGAGAGAGAAAAGAGGAGGAGAGGAGGAGGAGCAATTAAAGAGAAAGAGAAAGAGGAGGAGAGGAGGAGCAATTGAAGAGAGAGAGAAAAGAGGAGGAGGAGCAGAGGAGGAGGAGGAGAGGAGGAGCAATTAAAGAGAGAGAGAAAAGAGGAGGAGGAGAGGAGGAGCAATTAAAGAGAGAGAGAGGAGGAGGAGAGGAGGAGCAATTAAAGAGAGAGAGAAAAGAGGAGGAGGAGGAGAGGAGGAGCAATTAAAGAGAGAGAGAAAGAGGAGGAGAGGAGGAGCAATTAAAGAGAGAGAGAAAGAGGAGGAGGAGGAGAGGAGCAATTAAAGAGAAAGAAAAAGAGGAGAGGAGGAGGAGGAGCAATTAAAGAGAGAGAGAAAAGAGGAGGAGAGGAGGAGGAGCAATTAAAGAGAAAGAGGAAAAAGAGGAGGAGCAATTGAAGAGAGAGAGAAAAGAGGAGGAGGAGCAGAGGAGGAGGAGCAGAGGAGGAGGAGCAGAGGAGAGGAGGAGCAGAGGAGGAGGAGCAGAGGAGGAGGGGCAGTAGAGGATCCATATTTAAAAACTTTAATTTCTTTCTCGTTTCTGTGAATAAAAGTTTGGACTTAATTAAAGCTTCACTGTGCAGCTTTTCTGTCACTGCCGCTGCTCGTCTCCACGGTGACGTTATTGCTTTGCCTGGAATGTTCCTCAGTAGGGCATTAATCTCTCATCACTGGGAGTTATTTTTCATTTACTCCACGGATCGGACCTGTGACCACAGCCGTTTAAGTCCACAAAAAGAAAATAAAACATTTCCAGGAAAAGCCGTTTCCGTGGAGTTTGGCTGAGAAACAATTAAAAATGCTCCTCCTGATGATGTCATCATTTCATTTGTATTTTTATTTTTTTGAATCTCATAAAATTAATTCAAATTTGACATTGCGGCTTTTCCTGTTCTTTAATTGGATTTTATTTTGATTTTTGATTGAATTTTAATTGGATTTTAATTACATTTTAACAGGATTTTAATTTGTTTTGTTTTTTTACGGGATTTAAATATGATTAGGATTTAGACTGGATTTTAATTGGATTTTGACTGGATTTTAATGGAATTTTAATTACATTTTAATAGGATTTTAATTGGATTTAAATATGATTGGGATTTGGACTGGATTTTAATTTGATTTTGTCTGGATTTTAATAGGATTTTAATTTGATTTTAATGGGATTTAAATTAGATTTGGATTTTGACTGAAATTTAATTTGATTTTGACTGAATTTTTATTTGATTTTGACTGAATTTTAATGGGATTTTAATTACATTTTAATAGGATTTTAATGGGATTTAAAGTAGATTTGGATTTTAACTGGATTTTAATTGAATTTTAATTGGATTTTGACTGAATTTTAATGGGATTTTAATTACATTTTAATAGGATTTTAATGGGATTTAAAGTAGATTTGGATTTTAACTGGATTTTAATTGAATTTTAATTGGATTTTGACTGAATTTTAATGGGATTTTAATTACATTTTAATAGGATTTTAATGGGATTTAAAGTAGATTTGGATTTTAACTGGATTTTAATTGAATTTTAATTGGATTTTGACTGAATTTTAATGGGATTTTAATTACATTTTAATAGGATTTTAATGGGATTTAAAGTAGATTTGGATTTTAACTGGATTTTAATTGAATTTTAATTGGATTTTGACTGAATTTTAATGGGATTTTAATTACATTTTAATAGGATTTTAATGGGATTTAAAGTAGATTTGGATTTTGACTGGATTTTAATGGGAATTTGACTGGATTTTGTTTGGTTTTCGCTGCTGTTTGCTGCGTCCCGAAGGAGCTGGAGGAGGTAGGACCTGTACGGCTTCAGCACGCGCACCTTTTTATTTGCAAAAACATTAAATATTTGCATTTTTATTCCAATCTATTTTTGTGACGTTTTAGTTTGTGTTACACATTTCATCCTCCAGTGTCCCTCCGGTTTAAAGCCCCACTGCGGAACATTTCAGCCTGTTACAGATGTTTGTACTGGTCACAACATGGGTCTGTAACGTGTGGGCTCGCCTCTCCACAGACCGGACTTCACTGTGGGACATAAGAGCTTTTACACTGGTCTTTATTATTCTTTGGCTGAAATGTTCCATAGTGGAGCTTTAATTCTGTAGTTCTATTTGTTTATTCTAATTTATTTTTGTTTGTTTTTATGTTTCTTGTCCTTTTTCCTTTTTCTGTGTAATTTAAGGCAGAGCCAGAAGCGTTTTTAACTGTTCTTTTTCAGATTTCACTTTTACATCTGCAACTTTAAAAAAAAATAGTTAAATCTAAATTTAAAAAAAAAAAAAAAAAAAAAAGGTAAATCCAAATAAAATCTGAAATCTGGAAAATTCTAGACGTAAATTTGAGTGAAATGTTCATGAAAATCTGACCTGTTTTTAGTGTTTTGTAGTACAATTTTTTATATATTTTATATATTTCAACTCAAATTATTTGGGCTCATCACATTATAAAAACAAAGAAAAATATAGAAATAGTGAAAATAAATTCTAAATAAATAAAAAAAATCAGTGTTAAATACGACAGAATTATTTAACTGTTTATGTACAAATAAAAAATAGAAATATAGTAATAAATATTTTGTTACATAAGGTGAGTGGTTGTACACTTGTAGGAAGTATTATTTATTTCACTCGTTATAATTACATAAAAAATGTTTATTTTTTTAAACATTTTTGTGTGTTTTTGTTTTTGATTTCTCCTTTTCATTTCCAGCGTCGTCGTGTTGTGTGATCATTTGTGTGACTCATTATAACTGTGTAAAATTGTGTTTTTTGTGTGTTTTTGTTGCAGTTGGAGCTGAAAGTGTCTCAGGGGGAGAGGGACTTCGAGCAGATTTCCAAAACCATCAGGAAGGAGGTGTCCCGTTTTGAGGTGAGGAGATGAACCTGGTTTATGGATCAGATCTGGGATTCCCGGAGCTCTCCACGTGAAACCAAACCCGGCACAAAGTTCAGCCTCTTCTGTGTGGAGAAATAAACTAAAGTCACGGGATTCTTTCACGTTTGCTTCACAAAGTGGAGCCGAAGTCGTGAGCCTGACTGTTTGAATTGTTTGTTTTCGCAGAAGGAGAGAGTGAAGGACTTTAAAGAAACCATCGTCAAGTATCTGGAGACGCTCCTGCACTCGCAACAACAGGTGAGGGCAGACCCCACCCTGACCACTGACCCTAATCCTGACAACTCTGACCCAATAACCCCGACCCCAGACCCTGACGCTAACCCTGACCGTGATCCTAACCCCTGAACTTTACCCTAAATTGTGACCCTTATTCTAACCCTATAACCTGTGACCCTATAACCTGTGACTCTAACCCTGACCCTATAACCCTGACCCTATAACCTGTGACCCTATAACCTGTGACCCTATAACCTGTGACCCTAATCCTGATCCTATAATCTGTGACCCTATAACCTTTGACCCTAATCCTGACCCTATAACCCTGACCCTATAACCTGTGACCCTATAACCTGTGACCCTATAACCTGTGACCCTATAATCTGTGACCCTAATCCTGATCCTATAATCTGTGACCCTATAACCTTTGACCCTAATCCTGACCCTATAACCCTGACCCTATAATGACCCTATAATGACCCTATAATGACCCTATAACCCTGGCCCTATAACCTGTGACCCTATAACCTGTGACCCTAATCCTGACCCTATAACCTGTGACCCTATAATCTGTGACCCTAATCCTGATCCTATAATCTGTGACCCTATAACCTTTGACCCTAATCCTGACTCTATAATGACCCTATAATGACCCTATAACCCTGACCCTATAACCCTGACCCTATAACGACCCTATAACCCTGACCCTATAATCTGTGACCCTATAACCTGTGACCCTAATCCTGACCCTATAACCCTGACCCTATAACCCTGACCCTATAACTTTTACCCTATAACCCTGACCCTATAACTTTTACCGTATAACCCTGACCCTATAATGACCCTATAATCTGTGACCCTAATCCTGACCCTATAACCTGTGACCCTATAATCTGTGACCCTAATCCTGACCCTATAACCCTGACCCTATAACTTTTACCGTATAACCCTGACCCTATAATGACCCTATAACCCTGACCCTATAATCTGTGGCCCTAATCCTGACCCTATAACCCTGACCCTATAATCTGTTACCCTAATCCTGACCCTATAACCCTGACCCTATAATCTGTTACCCTAATCCTGACCCTATAATCTGTGACCCTATAACCTGTGACCCTAATCCTGACCCTATAACCTGTGACCCTATAATCTGTGACCCTAATTCTGACCCTATAACCCTGACCCTATAATCTGTGACCCTAATCCCGACCCTATAATCTGTGACCCTATAACCTGTGACCCTATAACCCTGACCCTATAACCTGTGACCCTATAACCCTGACCCTATAATCTGTTACCCTATAACCTGTGACCCTAATCCTGACCCTATAACCTGTGACCCTATAATCTGTGACCCTAATTCTGACCCTGACCCTATAATCTGTGACCTTAATCCCGACCCTATAACCTGTGACCCTATAACCTGTGACCCTATAACCCTGACCCTATAACCTGTGACCCTATAATCTGTGACCCTAATCCTGACCCTATAACCTGTGACCCTATCATCTGTGACCCTAATTCTGACCCTATAACCCTGACCCTATAATCTGTGACCCTAATCCCGACCCTATAATCTGTGACCCTATAACCTGTGACCCTATAACCCTGACCCTATAACCTGTGACCCTATAACCCTGACCCTATACCCTGTTACCCTAATTCTAACCCTATAACTTTGACCCTATAATGACCCCATCCTGTTCTGGGGAGGGGCTTTTTTTTTTTTGGGGGGGGGTATACAGGGATGTGGGCGGGGATAGGTGGTAGGTGAAAAGTGGAATTTTTAGAGCATGCAAGCCTCACGGGCCGATACAGGATCACCCGGACATGAACGAGTCGGTGTAAATCCAGGTCTCACTGCCGCTGCTCGTCTCCACGGTGACGTTATTGCTTTGCCTGGAATGTTCCTCAGTAGGGCATTAATCTCTCATCTCTGGGAGTTATTTTTCATTTACTGGTGGTTTTGTCGCCTCCACGGATCTGACCTGTAACCACAGCCGTTTAAGTCCACGTGTGGTTTTATGGACAAAATTAAAATAAAACATTTGATTAAAAATGCTCCTGATGATGTCATATTGGGGCCAAGCACTGAAGGTGCTAGGCACCATAGTGTTTCTACTGATTCTTATACATTATTCTTCTACCCATGGGAGTCTATGGCAACCCCTAGAACCGTCTGGTAAAAAGTTGTGAAATTTTGCATGCACATTCCAGCCAGTCTCCTCATTACCCACAGCGATTTATAGGCCCCCAGCCCCAACCCTCTAGCGCCACCAGCAGGTCAAAGTTGCAGGAATTTTCAGGAATTTAGCAACGTAGAAATGTACCTTTGATCTGTCTTTGATGTGTCTTTGATCTAGCCAAAGTGAGCTCATATCTCAGGAACTCACTTTGGCTAGAACTCCCAGGCTTCATAGGAAGCCTGGGAGCCTGGCTAACAGACCCTGTCAGACTCTGTTAGACCCTGTCAGACTCTGTCAGACCCTGTTAGACTCTGTTAGACCCTGTCAGACTCTGTTAGACCCTGTCAGACTCTGTCAGACCCTGTTAGACTCTGTTAGACCCTGTCAGACTCTGTCAGACCCTGTTAGACTCTGTTAGACCCTGTCAGACCCTGTCAGACTCTGTTAGACCCTGTCAGACCCTGTCAGACCCTGTCAGACTCTGTCAGACCCTGTTAGACTCTGTTAGACCCTGTCAGACTCTGTCAGACCCTGTTAGACTCTGTTAGACCCTGTCAGACCCTGTCAGACTCTGTTAGACCCTGTCAGACTCTGTTAGACCCTGTCAGACTCTGTTAGACCCTGTCAGACCCTGTCAGACCCTGTCAGACCCTGCATGAGGCCTACATGCTGAGGCCTACATGCACCTTTGGTGCTTGGCCCCACATTGCTGTTGGCAGCTATATTTTCATTTGTATTTTTATTTTTTTGAATCTCACAAAATGAATTCAAATTTGACATTGTGGCTCCAAGTTTGATCATTTTCTGTTCTTTAATTTTAATTAGATTTTTGATTGAATTTTAATGGGATTTTAATTACAGTTTATTAGGATTTTAATTAGATTTTAATGAGATTTAAATTACATTTTAATGTTGATTGGATTTTAATTACATTTGAATAGGATTTTAATTGGATTAAAATTTGATTTGGATTTTGACTGGATATTAATTGGATTATAACTGTTTTTAATGTGATTTTAATTACATTTTAATAGGATTTTAATTTGATTTTAATGGGATTTTAATTAGATTTGGATTTTGACTGGATTTTAATGGGATTTTAATTACAGTTTATTAGGATTTTAATTTGATTTTAATGAGATTTAAATTATATTTGGATTTTGATTTAATTTTAATTACATTTTAATAGGATTTTAATTGGATTTAAATTCGATTTGGATTTTGACTGGATATTAATTGGATTATAACTGTTTTTAATGGGATTTTATTTACATTTTAATTGGATTTTGATTGAATTTTAATGGGATTTTAATTACATTTTAATAGTATTTTAATTTGATTTTAATGGGATTTAAATTAGATTTGGATTTTAATAGGATTTTAATTGAATTTTGACTGGATTTGAATGGGATTTTAATAACATTTTAATTGGATTTTAATTTGATTATAATGGAATTTAAATGAGATTTGACAATACAGAAGGAGTCGGTGTAAATCCAGGTCTCTTGGTTTCGTTCCAGATGATTAAATACTGGGAGGCGTTTTTACCTGAAGCCAAGGCCATCTCATAGACGACACTACCCATGATGCACCTGTCCTCCCTCCTGCGGCGGCGGCGGCGGTTTGTCACAGGAGAAGAAGAAGAAGAAGAAGAAGAGAGGCGCCGTCCCAAAACTCCAGAATGAACTACAACACCCACAATCCTCTTCTCTGTCTGCTGTAAAATCACAGAAATCTGCGGGACCGCGTTACCCACAATCCCCGGGGCGGCGGCGGTTTTCTGGGCGTGTGTTTTTTTTATTGATCTGATTTTGTTGCTAATGATCGAAGAGAGAAGGCAACACCCCCCTTGTCCTCTTTGGGTCAAAGTCCTGGTTTGGTCCTGGTTTGGTCCTGGTTTAGTCCTGGTTTAGTCCTGGTTTAGACCTGGTTTAGACCTGGTTTAGACCTGGTTTAGGCCTGGTTTAGGCCTGGTTTAGTCCTGGTTTAGTCCTGGTTTAGACCTGGTTTAGACCTGGTTTAGACCTGGTTTAGTCCTGGTTTAGACCTGGTGTAGACCTGGTTTAGACCTGGTGTAGTCCTGGTTTAGACCTGGTGTAGACCTGGTTTAGTCCTGGTTTAGGCCAGGTTTAGACCTGGTTTAGTCCTGGTTTAGACCTGGTTTAGACCTGGTTTAGACCTGCTTTAGTCCTGGTTTAGACCTGGTGTAGACCTGGTTTAGTCCTGGTTTAGGCCAGGTTTAGACCTGGTTTAGGCCTGGTTTAGTCCTGGTTTAGACCTGGTGTAGACCTGGTTTAGTCCTGGTTTAGGCCTGGTTTAGTCCTGGTTTAGACCTGCTTTAGACCTGCTTTAGACCTGCTTTAGACCCGGTTTAGACCTGGTTAATCCTGGTTTAGTCCTGGTTTAGTCCCTTCAGATTCGGTACTACAAACATGGCGTCTGTTTGTCCCAAAGAGGACGCATATCCCATGATCCTTTCCTCCTGTGTCTTTATTTAAAGGTGATTGATCTCCTGTTGATCAGTGAATGTTTTAAAGATGATTTTTAGGTTTTAAGTTTCTCAAATCGACGTGGACTGAAGCTGTCACTGGATTTTTATCGACGATGATCCGAGTTTGGACTTTTCTCTGTTGAACGTCACTTTTCCTCCTGTTTTTGCACTGGACGCTTTGAAATAAAGATTTATGTTGGAACTTTTAAACATTCCTGAAGTGAAAAAGTCCAATAAACCAATAATCTATACAAACTTTGGAACGGTCTTTACCCTAATCTATAGACCTGCTTTAGTCCTGGTTTAGTCCTGCTTTAGTCCTGGTTTAGACCTGGTTTAGTCCTGGTTTAGACCTGGTTTAGTCCTGTTTTAAACCTCCTTTAGTCCTGGTTTAGACCTGGTTTAGTCCTGGTTTAGACCTGGTTTAGGCTTGGTTTAGTCCTGGTTTAGTCCTGGTTTAGTCCTTGTTTAGACCTGGTTTAGACCTGGTTTAGTCCTGGTTTAGACCTGGTTGAGACTTGGTTTGGACTTGGTTTAGTCCTAGTTTAGTCCTGGTTTAGTCCTGGTTTAGACCTGGTTTAGACCTGGTTTAGTACTGGTTTAGACCTGGTTTAGGCCTGGTTTAGTCCTGGTTTAGACCTGGTTTAGGCCTGGTTTAGTCCTGGTTTAGACCTGGTTTAGGCCTGGTTTAGTCCTGGTTTAGACCTGGTTTAGACCTGCTTTAGTCCTGGTTTAATCCTGGTTTAGACCTGGTTTTTGACCTAGTTTAGTCCTGGTTTAATCCTGGTTTAGACCTGGTTTTTGACCTAGTTTAGTCCTGGTTTAGTCCTAGTTTAGTCCTGGTTTAGACCTGGTTTAGGCCTGGTTTAGACCTGGTTTAGACCTGGTTTAGGCTTGGTTTAGTCCTGGTTTAGTCCTGGTTTAGTCCTGGTTTAGTCCTAGTTTAGTCCTGGTTTAGTCCTGGTTTAGTTCAGGTTTAGTCCTGGTTTAGACCTGGTTTAGTTCTGGTTTAGGCCGGGTTTAGACCTTGTTTAGACCTGGTTTAGGCTTGGTTTAGTCCTGGTTTAGTCCTTGTTTAGACCTGGATTAGACGTGGTTTAGTCCTGGTTTAGACCTGGTTTAGTCCTAGTTTAGTCCTGGTTTAGTCCTTGTTTAGACCTGGTTTTTGACCTAGTTTAGTCCTGGTTTAGACCTGGTTTAGGCCTGGTTTAGGCCTGGTTTAGTCCTAGTTTAGTCCTGGTTTAGACCTGGTTTAGACCTGGTTTAGTCCTGGTTTAGACCTGGTTTAGACCTGGTTTAGGCTTGGTTTAGTCCTGGTTTAGTCCTTGTTTAGACCTAGTTTCGACCTGGTTTAGTCCTGGTTTAGACCTGGTTTAGGCCTGGTTTAGACCTGGTTTAGTCCTGGTTTAGACCTGGTTTAGACCTGGTTTAGGCTTGGTTTAGTCCTGGTTTAGTTCTGGTTTAGTCCTGGTTTAGTCCTGGTTTAGTCCTAGTTTAGTCCTGGTTTAGACCTGGTTTAGTCCTGGTTTAGTTCTGGTTTAGTCCTGGTTTAAACCTCCTTTAGTCCTGGTTTAGACCTGGTTTAGTCCTTGTTTAGACCTGGATTAGACGTGGTTTAGTCCTGGTTTAGACCTGGTTTAGTCCTAGTTTAGTCCTGGTTTAGTCCTAGTTTAGTCCTGGTTTAATCCTGGTTTAGTCCTGGTTTAGTCCTGGTTTAGACCTGGTTTAGACCTGGTTTAGTCCTAGTTAAGACCTGGTTTAGACCTGGTTTAGTTTTAGTTTAGTCCTAGTTTAATCCTGGTTTAGTCCTGGTTTAGTCCTGGTTTAGACCTGGTGTAGTCCTGGTTTAGACCTGGTTTAGACCTGTTTAGACCTGGTTTAGACCTGCTTTAGACCTGGTTTAGGCCTGGTTTAGACCTGGTTTAGACCTGGTGTAGTCCTGGTTTAGACCTGGTTTAGTCCTGGTTTAGTCCTGGTTTAGACCTGCTTTAGACCTGCTTTAGACCTGCTTTAGACCCGGTTTAGACCTGGTTAATCCTGGTTTAGTCCTGGTTTAGTCCTGGTTTAGTCCTGGTTTAGTCCCTTCAGATTCGGTACTACAAACATGGCGTCTGTTTGTCCCAAAGAGGACGCATATCCCATGATCCTTTCCTCCTGTGTCTTTATTTAAAGGTGATTGATCTCCTGTTGATCAGTGAATGTTTTAAAGATGATTTTTAGGTTTTAAGTTTCTCAAATCGACGTGGACTGAAGCTGTCACTGGATTTTTATCGACGATGATCCGAGTTTGGACTTTTCTCTGTTGAACGTCACTTTTCCTCCTGTTTTTGCACTGGACGCTTTGAAATAAAGATTTATGTTGGAACTTTTAAACATTCCTGAAGTGAAAAAGTCCAATAAACCAATAATCTATACAAACTTTGGAACGGTCTTTACCCTAATCTATAGACCTGCTTTAGTCCTGGTTTAGTCCTGCTTTAGTCCTGGTTTAGACCTGGTTTAGTCCTGGTTTAGACCTGGTTTAGTCCTGGTTTAAACCTCCTTTAGTCCTGGTTTAGACCTGGTTTAGTCCTTGTTTAGACCTGGTTTAGACCTGGTTTAGTCCTGGTTTAGACCTGGTTTAGGCTTGGTTTAGTCCTGGTTTAGTCCTGCTTTAGTCCTGGTTTAGACCTCCTTTAGTCCTGGTTTAGACCTGGTTTAGTCCTTGTTTAGACCTGGTTTAGACCTGGTTTAGACCTGGTTTAGACCTGGTTTAGACCTGGTTTAGACCTGGTTTAGTCCTGGTTTAGTCCTGGTTTAGTCCTAGTTTAGACCTGGTTTAGACCTGGTTTAGTTTTAGTTTAGTCCTGGTTTAATCTTGGTTTAGTCCTGGTTTAGACCTAGTTTAGTCCTGGTTTAGTCCTGGTTTAGTCCTGGTTTAGTCCTGGTTTAGTCCTGGTTTAGACCTGGTTTAGTCCTGGTTTAGACCTAGTTTAGTCCTGGTTTAGTCCTGGTTTAGACCTGGTTTAGACCTTTTTTTTTTTTTTTTCCATTGCATTTATATAGCGCCTTTCATGACATGCCTTGTCATCCCAAAGCGCTCCACAGTTCACCGTTCATTCACTCCACACTTGGTGGTGGTAAGCTACCTTCTGTAGCCACAGCTGCCCTGGGGCAGACTGACGGAAGCGAGGCTGCCAATCTGCGCCATCGGCCCCTCCGACCACCTCCAACACTCACGCACACTCCACTTTCATACTAGGCAATGTGGGTGAAGTGTCTTGCCTAAGGACACAGCGACAGTTTTTTTGCAACTGGCGCCCCCCTGTGGCACCTGGAATTCCCAGTGTCTCCCATCCAAGTACTAACCAGGCCCTGCCTTGCTTAGCTTCTGAGATCTGACGGGATCAGGCTTTGACAGGCAGGTATGGCCACGTTTAGTGGCCATACCTGCCTGTTTGGCCACCTGGTTTAGTTTTAGTTTAGTCCTGGTTTAGACCTGGTTTAGGTTGGTTTAGTCCAGGTTTAGACCTGGTTTAGGCCTGGTTTAGTCCTAGTTTAGTCCTGGTTTAGTCCTGGTTTAGACCTGGTTGAGACCTGGTTTAGTCCTGCTTTAGTCCTAGTTTAGTCCTGGTTTAGTTCTGGTTTAGACCTGGTTTAGGCCTGGTTTAGATCTGGTTTAGTCCTGGTTTAGACCTGGTTTAGACCTGGTTTAGTCCTAGTTTAGACCTGGTTTAGACCTGGTTTAGTTTTAGTTTAGTCCTGGTTTAATCCTGGTTTAGTCCTGGTTTAGTCCTGGTTTAGACCTGGTTTAGTCCTGGTTTAGACCGGATTTAGACCTGGTTTAGACCTAGTTTAGTCCTGGTTTAATCCTGGTTCAGTCCTGGTTTAGACTTGGTTTAGTCCTAGTTTAGTCCTGGTTTAGTCCTGGTTTAATCCTGGTTTAGTCCTGGTTTAGTCCTGGTTTAGACCTGGTTTAGTCCTGGTTTAGACCTGGTTTAGTCCTAGTTTAGACCTGGTTTAGACCTGGTTTAGTTTTAGTTTAGTCCTGGTTTAATCCTGGTTTAGTCCTGGTTTAGTCCTGGTTTAGACCTGGTTTAGTCCTGGTTTAGACCTAGTTTAGTCCTAGTTTAGTCCTAGTTTAGTCCTGGTTTAGACCTGGTTTAGACCTGGTTTAGTTTTAGTTTAGTCCTGGTTTAGACCTGGTTTAGGTTGGTTTAGTCCAGGTTTAGACCTGGTTTAGGCCTGGTTTAGTCCTAGTTTAGTCCTGGTTTAGTCCTGGTTTAGTCCAGGTTTAGACCTGGTTTAGGCCTGGTTTAGTCCTAGTTTAGTCCTGGTTTAGTCCTGGTTTAGACCTGGTTGAGACCTGGTTTAGTCCTGCTTTAGTCCTAGTTTAGTCCTGGTTTAGTCCTGGTTTAGACCTGGTTTAGGCCTGGTTTAGATCTGGTTTAGACCTGGTTTAGACCTGGTTTAGTCCTAGTTTAGACCTGGTTTAGACCTGGTTTAGTTTTAGTTTAGTCCTGGTTTAATCCTGGTTTAGTCCTGGTTTAGTCCTGGTTTAGACCTGGTTTAGTCCTGGTTTAGACCGGATTTAGACCTGGTTTAGTTTTAGTTTAGTCCTGGTTTAATCCTGGTTTAGTCCTGGTTTAGTCCTGGTTTAGATCTGGTTTAGACCTGGTTTAGACCTGGTTTAGTCCTAGTTTAGACCTGGTTTAGTTTTAGTTTAGTCCTGGTTTAATCCTGGTTTAGTCCTAGTTTAGTCCTGGTTTAGTCCTGGTTTAGTCCAGGTTTAGACCTGGTTTAGGCCTGGTTTAGTCCTAGTTTAGTCCTGGTTTAGTCCTGGTTTAGACCTGGTTGAGACCTGGTTTAGTCCTGCTTTAGTCCTAGTTTAGTCCTGGTTTAGTCCTGGTTTAGACCTGGTTTAGGCCTGGTTTAGATCTGGTTTAGACCTGGTTTAGACCTGGTTTAGTCCTAGTTTAGACCTGGTTTAGACCTGGTTTAGTTTTAGTTTAGTCCTGGTTTAATCCTGGTTTAGTCCTGGTTTAGTCCTGGTTTAGACCTAGTTTAGTCCTGGTTTAATCCTGGTTCAGTCCTGGTTTAGACTTGGTTTAGTCCTAGTTTAGTCCTGGTTTAGTCCTAGTTTAGTCCTGGTTTAGTCCTGGTTTAGACCTGGTTTAGTCCTGGTTTAGACCTAGTTTAGTCCTAGTTTAGTCCTGGTTTAGACCTGGTTTAGACCTGGTTTAGTTTTAGTTTAGTCCTGGTTTAGACCTGGTTTAGGTTGGTTTAGTCCAGGTTTAGACCTGGTTTAGGCCTGGTTTAGTCCTAGTTTAGTCCTAGTTTAGTCCTGGTTTAGACCTGGTTTAGACCTGGTTTAGTTTTAGTTTAGTCCTGGTTTAGACCTGGTTTAGGTTGGTTTAGTCCAGGTTTAGACCTGGTTTAGGCCTGGTTTAGTCCTAGTTTAGTCCTGGTTTAGTCCTGGTTTAGACCTGGTTTAGTCCTGGTTTAGACCTGGTTTAGGCCTGGTTTAATCCTGGTTTAGACCTGGTTTAGACCTGGTTTAGTCCTAGTTTAGTCCTGGTTTAGACCTGGTTTAATCCTGGTTTAGATTTGGTTTTTGACCTAGTTTAGTCCTGGTTTAATCCTGGTTCAGTCCTGGTTTAGACCTGGTTTAGTCCTAGTTTAGTCCTGGTTTAGACCTGGTTTAGGCCTGGTTTAGGCCTGGTTTAGTCCTAGTTTAGTCCTGGTTTAGACCTGGTTTAGACCTGGTTTAGTCCTGGTTTAATCCTGGTTTAGTCCTGGTTTAGTCCTGGTTTAATCCTGGTTTAGACCTGGTTTAGACCTGGTTTAGACCTGGTTTAGTCCTGGTTTAGTCCTGGTTTAGACCTGGTTTAGACCTGGTTTAGTCCTGGTTTAATCCAGGTTTAGACCTGATTTAGGCTTGATTTAGTCGTGGTTTAGACCTGGTTTAGTCCTGGTTTAGTCCTGGTTTAGACTTGGTTTAGACCTGGTATAGTCCTGGTTTAGACCTGGTTTAGTCCTGGTTTAGTCCTGGTTTAGTCCTGGTTTAGACCTGGTTTAGACCTGGTTTAGACCTGGTTTAGTCCTGGTTTAGTCCTAGTTTAGTCCTGGTTTAATCCTGGTTTAGACCTGGTTTAGACCTGGTTTAGACCTGGTTTAGTCCTGGTTTAGTCCTGGTTTAATCCTGGTTTAGACCTGGTTTAGACCTGGTTTAGACCTGGTTTAGTCCTGGTTTAGTCGTGGTTTAATCCTGGTTTAGACCTGGTTTAGTCCTGGTTTAGTCGTGGTTTAGACCTGGTTTAGTTTTGGTTTATTCCTGGTTTAGACCTGGTTTGGACCTGGTTTAGGCCTGGTTTAGTCCTAGTTTAGTCCTGGTTTAGTCCTGGTTTAGACCTGGTTGAGACCTGGTTTAGTCCTGCTTTAGTCCTAGTTTAGTCCTGGTTTAGTCCTGGTTTAGACCTGGTTTAGGCCTGGTTTAGATCTGGTTTAGTCCTGGTTTAGACCTGGTTTGGACCTGGTTTAGTCCTAGTTTAGACCTGGTTTAGACCTGGTTTAGTTTTAGTTTAGTCCTGGTTTAATCCTGGTTTAGTCCTGGTTTAGACCTGGTTAATCCTGGTTTAGTCCTGGTTTAGTCCCTTCAGATTCGGTACTACAAACATGGCGTCTGTTTGTCCCAAAGAGGACGCATATCCCATGATCCTTTCCTCCTGTGTCTTTATTTAAAGGTGATTGATCTCCTGTTGATCAGTGAATGTTTTAAAGATGATTTTTAGGTTTTAAGTTTCTCAAATCGACGTGGACTGAAGCTGTCACTGGATTTTTATCGACGATGATCCGAGTTTGGACTTTTCTCTGTTGAACGTCACTTTTCCTCCTGTTTTTGCACTGGACGCTTTGAAATAAAGATTTATGTTGGAACTTTTAAACATTCCTGAAGTGAAAAAGTCCAATAAACCAATAATCTATACAAACTTTGGAACGGTCTTTACCCTAATCTATAGACCTGGTTTAGACCTGGTTTACGCTTGGTTTAGTCCTAGTTTAGTCCTAGTTTAGACATGGTTTAGTCCTGGTTTAGACCTGGTTTAGTCCTGGTTTAGACCTGATTTAGTCCTAGTTTAGTCCTGGTTTAGACCTGGTTTAGACCTGGTTTAGTCCTGGTTTAGTCCTAGTTTAGTCCTAGTTTAGACCTGGTTTAGACCTGGTTTAGTCCTGCTTTAGTCCTGGTTTAGTCCTGGTTTAATCCTGGTTTAGTCCTGGTTTAGGCCTGGTTTAGACCTGGTTGAGACCTGGTTTAGGCCTGGTTTAGACCTGGTTTAGGCCTGGTTTAGTCCCGGTTTAGACCTGGTTTAGACCTGGTTGAGACCTGGTTTAGTCCTGGTTTAGACCGGATTTAGACCTGGTTTAGACCTTGTTTAGTCCTGGTTTAATCCTGGTTCAGTCCTTATTTAGACCTGGTTTAGTCCTAGTTTAGTCCTGGTTTAGTCCTGGTTTAGTCCTGGTTTAGACCTGGTTTAGACCTGGTTGAGCCCTGGTTTAGTCCTGGTTTAGTCCTAGTTTAGACTTGGTTTAGTCCTAGTTTAGTCCTGGTTTAATCCTGGTTCAGTCCTGGTTTAGACCTGGTTTAGTTTTAGTTTAGTCCTGGTTTAGTCCTGGTTTAGACCTGGTTTAGTCCTGGTTTAGACCGGATTTAGACCTGGTTTAGACCTAGTTTAGTCCTGGTTTAATCCTGGTTCAGTCCTGGTTTAGACTTGGTTTAGTCCTAGTTTAGTCCTGGTTTAGTCCTAGTTTAGTCCTGGTTTAATCCTGGTTTAGTCCTGGTTTAGTCCTGGTTTAGACCTGGTTTAGTCCTGGTTTAGACCTGGTTTAGTCCTAGTTTAGACCTGGTTTAGACCTGGTTTAGTTTTAGTTTAGTCCTGGTTTAATCCTGGTTTAGTCCTGGTTTAGTCCTGGTTTAGACCTGGTTTAGTCCTGGTTTAGACCTAGTTTAGTCCTAGTTTAGTCCTGGTTTAGACCTGGTTTAGACCTGGTTTAGTTTTAGTTTAGTCCTGGTTTAGACCTGGTTTAGGTTGGTTTAGTCCAGGTTTAGACCTGGTTTAGGCCTGGTTTAGTCCTAGTTTAGTCCTGGTTTAGTCCTGGTTTAGACCTGGTTGAGACCTGGTTTAGTCCTGCTTTAGTCCTAGTTTAGTCCTGGTTTAATCCTGGTTTAGTCCTGGTTTAGACCTGGTTTAGACCTGGTTGAGACCTGGTTTAGTCCTGCTTTAGTCCTAGTTTAGTCCTGGTTTAATCCTGGTTTAGTCCTGGTTTAGACCTGGTTTAGTCCTAGTTTAGTCCTGGTTTAGACCTGGTTTAGGCCTGCATTAGGCCTGGTTTAGTCCTGGTTTAGACCTGGTTTAGACCTGGTTTAGGCCGGGTTTAGTCTTGGTTTATTCCAGGATTAGTCCTGGTTTAGTCGTGGTTTAATCCTGGTTTAGACCTGGTTTAGACCTGGTTGAGACCTGGTTTAGTCCTGGTTTAGACCGGATTTAGACCTGGTTTAGACCTTGTTTAGTCCTGGTTTAATCCTGGTTCAGTCCTGATTTAGACCTGGTTTAGACCTGGTTGAGCCCTGGTTTAGTCCTGGTTTAGTCCTAGTTTAGTCGTGGTTTAATCCTAGTTTAGACCTGGTTTAGACCTGGTTGAGCCCTGGTTTAGTCCTGGTTTAGTCCTAGTTTAGTCGTGGTTTAATCCTGGTTTAGACCTGGTTTAGACCTGGTTTAGACCTGGTTTAGTCCTGGTTTAGTCGTGGTTTAATCCTGGTTTAGACCTGGTTTAGACCTGGTTTAGACCTGGTTTAGTCCTGGTTTAGTCGTGGTTTAATCCTGGTTTAGACCTGGTTTAGTCCTGGTTTAGTCGTGGTTTAGACCTGGTTTAGTTTTGGTTTATTCCTGGTTTAGACCTGGTTTAGGTTGGTTTAGTCCAGGTTTAGACCTGGTTTAGGCCTGGTTTAGTCCTAGTTTAGTCCTGGTTTAGTCCTGGTTTAGACCTGGTTGAGACCTGGTTTAGTCCTGCTTTAGTCCTAGTTTAGTCCTGGTTTAGTCCTGGTTTAGACCTGGTTTAGGCCTGGTTTAGATCTGGTTTAGTCCTGGTTTAGACCTGGTTTGGACCTGGTTTAGTCCTAGTTTAGACCTGGTTTAGACCTGGTTTAGTTTTAGTTTAGTCCTGGTTTAATCCTGGTTTAGTCCTGGTTTAGTCCTGGTTTAGACCTGGTTTAGTCCTGGTTTAGACCGGATTTAGACCTGGTTTAGACCTGGTTTAGTTTTAGTTTAGTCCTGGTTTAATCCTGGTTTAGTCCTGGTTTAGTCCTGGTTTAGACCTGGTTTAGTCCTGGTTTAGACCTAGTTTAGTCCTAGTTTAGTCCTGGTTTAGACCTGGTTTAGACCTGGTTTAGTCCTAGTTTAGTCCTGGTTTAGTCCTGGTTTAGACCTGGTTGAGACCTGGTTTAGTCCTGCTTTAGTCCTAGTTTAGTCCTGGTTTAATCCTGGTTTAGTCCTGGTTTAGACCTGGTTTAGACCTGGTTGAGACCTGGTTTAGTCCTGCTTTAGACCTGGTTTAGGCCTGGTTTAGTCCCGGTTTAGACCTGGTTTAGACCTGGTTGAGACCTGGTTTAGTCCTGGTTTAGACCGGATTTAGACCTGGTTTAGACCTTGTTTAGTCCTGGTTTAATCCTGGTTCAGTCCTTATTTAGACCTGGTTTAGTCCTAGTTTAGTCCTGGTTTAGTCCTGGTTTAGTCCTGGTTTAGACCTGGTTTAGACCTGGTTGAGCCCTGGTTTAGTCCTGGTTTAGTCCTAGTTTAGACTTGGTTTAGTCCTAGTTTAGTCCTGGTTTAATCCTGGTTCAGTCCTGGTTTAGACTTGGTTTAGTCCTAGTTTAGTCCTGGTTTAGTCCTAGTTTAGTCCTGGTTTAATCCTGGTTTAGTCCTGGTTTAGTCCTGGTTTAGACCTGGTTTAGTCCTGGTTTAGACCTGGTTTAGTCCTAGTTTAGACCTGGTTTAAACCTGGTTTAGTTTTAGTTTAGTCCTGGTTTAATCCTGGTTTAGTCCTGGTTTAGTCCTGGTTTAGACCTGGTTTAGTCCTGGTTTAGACCTAGTTTAGTCCTAGTTTAGTCCTGGTTTAGACCTGGTTTAGACCTGGTTTAGTCCTAGTTTAGTCCTGGTTTAGTCCTGGTTTAGACCTGGTTGAGACCTGGTTTAGTCCTGCTTTAGTCCTAGTTTAGTCCTGGTTTAATCCTGGTTTAGTCCTGGTTTAGACCTGGTTTAGACCTGGTTGAGACCTGGTTTAGTCCTGCTTTAGACCTGGTTTAGGCCTGCATTAGGCCTGGTTTAGTCCTGGTTTAGACCTGGTTTAGACCTGGTTTAGGCCGGGTTTAGTCTTGGTTTATTCCAGGATTAGTCCTGGTTTAGTCGTGGTTTAATCCTGGTTTAGACCTGGTTTAGAACTGGTTGAGACCTGGTTTAGTCCTGGTTTAGACCGGATTTAGACCTGGTTTAGACCTTGTTTAGTCCTGGTTTAATCCTGGTTCAGTCCTGATTTAGACCTGGTTTAGTCCTAGTTTAGTCCTGGTTTAGTCCTGGTTTAGTCCTGGTTTAGACCTGGTTTAGACCTGGTTGAGCCCTGGTTTAGTCCTGGTTTAGTCCTAGTTTAGTCGTGGTTTAATCCTGGTTTAGACCTGGTTTAGACCTGGTTGAGCCCTGGTTTAGTCCTGGTTTAGTCCTAGTTTAGTCGTGGTTTAATCCTGGTTTAGACCTGGTTTAGACCTGGTTTAGACCTGGTTTAGTCCTGGTTTAGTCGTGGTTTAATCCTGGTTTAGACCTGGTTGAGCCCTGGTTTAGTCCTGGTTTAGTCCTAGTTTAGTCGTGGTTTAATCCTGGTTTAGACCTGGTTTAGACCTGGTTTAGACCTGGTTTAGACCTGGTTTAGTCCTGGTTTAGTCGTGGTTTAATCCTGGTTTAGACCTGGTTTAGTCCTGGTTTAGTCGTGGTTTAATCCTGGTTTAGACCTGGTTTAGACCTGGTTTAGACCTGGTTTAGTCCTGGTTTAGTCGTGGTTTAATCCTGGTTTAGACCTGGTTTAGACCTGGTTTAGTCCTGGTTTAGTCCTGGTTTAGTCGTGGTTTAATCCTGGTTTAGACCTGGTTTAGTCCTGGTTTGTGCTAAATCTTTTTTCCCCAATAGAATGCTGTACTGCAGAACATTCCTGTCTCCATGGAGACGAGCAGGTGACGGACCCTCCACAGATCCGCTCTGGTGTGTGTGTGGAGAGTTTCCCCGCTCCAAACTTCAGACGAAACCGTTTCTTTTCTTTTTTCTTTTTTCATTTTTCCGAACAGAAAATGAACTCGTCCCGTGTCCACTCCGCCCGGAATTAGCCGTTCGCTCGTTGTCATCTGCTCCTGACAAATGACCGAATTATCTCCTCCCTCGTTCATCTCCTTCATCTCCTCCATCCTCCTCCTCTCTCTCTTCCCTCTCTCCTCCCTCTCTCCTCCCTCCCTCGCTCCTCCCTCTATCCTCCCTCCATCGATCCTCCCCTCTCTCTGCTCCTCCTCCCTCTCTCCTCCCCTCTCCTCTCTCCTCCCTCTCTCCTCCTCCCTCCTCTCTCTCTCCTCTCTCCTCCTCTCCCTCCTCTCTCCTCCTCCTCTCTCTCCTCCTTCTCTCCCTCCTCTCTCCTCCCTCTCTCTCTCTCTCCTTCTCTCTCCTCCTCTCTCCTCCTCCTCTCTCTCCCCTCTCTCTCTCTCTCTCCTCCTCTCTCTCTCTCCTCCTCTCCTCCTCCTCTCTCCTCCTCTCTCCTCTCCTCCTCTCTCCTCATCTCTCCTCTCTCCTCTCCTCTCTCTCTCTCTCCTCCTTTCTCCTCTCCCTCCTCTCTCCTCCTCCTCTCTCCTCTCCCTCTCTCTCTCTCCTCTCTCTCTCTCCTCCTCCTCTCTCTCCTCCTCTCTCTCTCCTCCCTCTCTCTCTCCTCCTCCTCTCTCTCTGCTCCTCTCTCCTCTCTCTCCTCTCTCCTCTCCCTCCTCTCTCCTCCTCCTCTCTCCTCCTCCTCCTCTGTCCTCTCTCCTCCTCTCTCTCTCTCTCCTCTCCCTCTCCTTCTCTCTCTCCTCTCTCTCCTCCTCTCTCCTCTCTCTCCTCTCTCCTCCTCCTCTCCCTCCTCTCTCTCTCCTCCCCCTCTCTCTCTCTCTTCCTCTCTCCTCTCTCCTCCTCCTCTCTCTCTCCTCCTCTCTCTCTCTCAATCTCTCCTCCTCCTCTCTCTCCTCCTCTCTCCTCTCTCTCCTCTCTCCTCTCCCTCCTCTCTCCTCCTCCTCCCCTCTCTCCTCCTCTGTCCTCTCTCCTCCTCTCTCCCTCCTCTCTCCTCCTCCCTCCCCTCTCTCCTCCTCTGTCCTCTCTCTTCCTCTCTCCTCTCTCTCCTCTCTCTCTCTCCTCTCTCTCTCTCCTCACTCTCCTCCCTCTCTCTCTCTCTCCTCCTCTCTCCTCTCTCTCCTCCTCCTCTCTCTCTCCTCCTCTCTCTCTCCTCCTCTCCCTCTCCTTCTCTCTCCTCCTCTCTCCTCTCTCTCCTCTCTCCTCTCTCTCCTCTCTCCTCTCTCTCCTCCTCTCTCTCCTCCTCTGTCCCTCTCCTTCTCTCTCCTCCTCTCTCCTCTCTCTCCTCTCTCTCCTCTCTCCTCTCTCTCCTCCTCTGTCCTCTCTCCTCCTCTCTCTCTCCTCCCCTCTCTCTCTCTCTCTTCCTCTCTCCTCCTCCTCTCTCTCCTCCTCTCTCTCTCTCTCTCTCTCTCCTCCTCCTCTCTCTCCTACTCTCTCCTCTCCCTCCTCTCTCCTCCTCTCCCTCCTCTCTCCTCTCTCTCCTCTCTCCTCTCTCTCCTCTCTCCTCTCTCTCTCTCTCTCTCCTCCTCCCTCCCCTCTCTCCTCCTTTGTCCTCTCTACTCCTCTCCCTCCTCTCTCTCTCCTCTCTCTCTCTCTCTCCTCCCTCTCTCTCCTCCCTCTCTCTCCTCTCTCTCTCTCCTCCTCTCTCCTCCTCTCTCCTCCTCTCCTCCTCCTCTCCTCTCTCCTCCTCCCTCCCCTCTCTCCTCCTCTGTCCTCTCTCCTCCTCTCCCTCCTCTCTCTCCCTCTCTCTCTCTCTCTCCTCCCTCTCTCTCCTCCCTCTCTCTCCTCTCTCTCTCCTCCTCTCTCCTCCTCTCCCTCCTCTCTCCTCCTCCTCTCTCTCCTCCTCCCTCCCCTCTCTCCTCCTCTGTCCTCTCTCCTCCTCTCCCTCCTCTCTCTCTCTCCTCTCTCTCTCTCTCTCTCTCTCTCTCCTCCCTCTCTCCTCCTGTCTCCTCCTCTCTTCTCTCTCCTCTCTCTCCGCCCTCTCTCTCCTCTCTCTCCTCCTTTCTCCTCCTCTCCCTCCTCTCTCCTCCTCCTCTCTCTCCTCCTCTCCCTCCTCTCTCCTCCTCCTCTCTCTCCTCTCTCTCTCTCTCTCTCCTCTCTCTCCTCCCTCTCTCCTCCTCTCTCTCCTCTCTCTCCTCCTCTCTCTCTCCTCCTCTCTCTCTCTCTCTCCTCCTCTCTCTCTCCTCCTCTCCCTTTCCTCCTCTTTCTCCTCCTCTCTCCTCTCTTTCTCTCTCTCTCTTTCTCTCTCTCTCCTCCTTTCTCCTCTCCCTCCTCTCTCCCCCTCTCTCTCCTCCTCTCTCTCTCTCTCTCCTCTCTCTCTCTCTCTCTCTCTCTTTCCTCACTCCTCTCTCTCCATCCCTCTCTCCTCTCTCTCTCTCCTCCTCCCTCCCCTCTCTCCTCCTCTGTCCTCTCTCCTCCTCTCTCCCTCCTCTCCCTCCTCTCTCTCTCCCTCCTCTCTCCTCTCTCTCTCCTCCTCTCTCTCCTCTCTCCTCTCCCTCCCCTCTCTCCTCCTCTGTCCTCTCTCCTCCTCTCCCTCCTCTCTCTCTCTCCTCCTCTCTCCTCTCTCTCTCTCTCTCTCTCTCTCCTCCTCTCTCTCCTTCTCCTCTCTCCTCTCTCTCTCTCCTCCTCTCTCCTCCTCTCTCTCTCTCTCCCTCCTCCTCTCTCCTCTCCCTCCTCTCTCTCTCCTCCTCTCTCTCCTCTCTCCTCCTCTCCCTCCTCCCTCCTCTCTCTCCTCCTGTGTCCTCTCTCTCCTCTCTCTCTCCTCCTCTCCCTCCTCTCTCTCCTCTCCCTCCTCTCTCCTCCTCTCTCCTCTCTCCTCTCCCTCCTCCCTCCTCTCTCTCCTCCTGTGTCCTCTCTCCCCTCTCTCTTTCCTCCTCTCCCTCCTCTCTCTCCTCTCTCCTCCTCTCTCCTCTCTCCTCTCTCTCTCCTCCTCTCTCTCTCCTCCTCTCTCCTCTCTCTCCTCCCTCTCTGCTCCTCCCTCCTCCTCCCTCCTCTCTCTCTCTTTTCCTCTCTCTCCTCCCTCTCTCCTCCTTTCTCCTCTCCCTCCTCTCTCCTCCTCTCTCCTCTCTCCTCTCTCTCCTCTCTCCTCTCTCCTCTCTCCTCCTCTGTCCTCTCTCTCCTCCTCCCTCCTCTCCTCTCTCCTCCTCTCTCCTCTCTCCTCCTCCCTCCTCTCTCTCTCTTTTCCTCTCTCTCCTCCCTCTCTCCTCCTCTCTCCTCTCTCCTCTGTCCTCCTCTCTCCTCCTCTCTCCTCTCTCCTCCTCCCTCCTCTCTCTCTCCTCTGTCCTCGGTGGCGCGGATCCGGCAGGCCTGTGACAGTCAGGAGTAATGGGAGAACATGGAGAGGCTAGCATTAGCGCCTTATCTGCGTCGCTGTGATTCTGCACTGTACTTCTTCTTCTATGATGAATATGTGCAGCGTTATCGGACCACACGGACTCAGACCGGACCACAGATCCCAGATACGCCTCAAATTAACCTCTGCGAAGTCCGCTCCCCCGCAGCACCACCTACCCCCGCCCCCTTACCCCCCCTCACCCGCAGCACCACCTACCCCCGCCCCCTTACCCCCACTCACCCCCTCACCCCTCCCCCTGGAGCCACAGATCCAGGACCAGCGGCGAAAACAAAACCACAGGGGGCGCCAGAGCCAAACGGTCACTGTGTCCTGAGGCACTTCAGTCTGTCCCAGGGCGGCTGTGGCTCCACCTCAGACTGAAGAACCAACAACATCATCATCGTCATCATCGTCATCATCGTCATCATCGTCATCATCGTCATCATCATCATCATCATCATCATCTCCACTCAGCTCCCGATTCTGTACTCAGGTCCATTTAGATTCACAAATCTAACAGTCTGAAACAGAAACTCTTTCTCTCTTCTATTCTCTCTTCTCTCTCTCCTCTGTCTCTCTATCTCTTCTATTCTGTCTCCCTCTTCTCTTTCTTCTCTCTGTCTATTCTCTCTCTTCTGTCTCTCCTGACTCTCTCTTTCTGTCTCTATTGCTCTCTCTCTCTCTGTCTCGCTCTCTCTTCTCTTTCTTCTGTCTCTTCTGTCTCTCTCTCTTCTGTCTCTCTCTCTGTCTCTCTCTCTCTCTGTCTCTCTTCTGTCTCTCTCTCTGTCTCTTCTGTCTCTCTCTGTCTCTTCTCCCTCTTCTCTTTCTTCTCTCTGTCTATTCTCTCTCTTCTGTCTCTCCTGACTCTCTCTCTCTCTCTTTCTGTCTCTTCTGTCTCTCTCCCTCTCTCTGTCTCTCTCTCTCTTTGTCCACTACACACAGACCTACTCGATACCTGGCCGTACCATCATGGACAGTCTGTTCCTCATTGGAGTGGCCAGAATGAGGAAGCTGGACGTTGGACTCCTCTCGCTAGACCAGGAGAAAGCTTTCGACAGGGTGGATCACTCGTACCTCTTTAACACCATGAGGGCGTTTGGTTTTCCCGGAGTGTTCACAGCCTGGAGCTCTTTACACAGGGGCCACAGTGTTCCTGAGAGTGGGGGGAGGGTTGAGCCGGCCAGTGCAGGTGCAGAGGGGCATTCGGCAGGGCTGCCCGCTCTCGGGGATGCTTTATGTTCTGGCGATGGAACCTCTGCTTCACCAGCTGAGGAGGGGACTCAGAGGTCTCACGGTGGAGCCGGTCTCACAGCCCCTCCACCTTTCAGCGTACGCAGATGACATCACTGTTTGCATCTCGGGACAAGAGGATGTGAAGAGGCTAGAACAGAAGTTGGCCCTGTACGAGCGCGCCTCCTCAGCGAAGGTGAACTGGGCCAAGAGTGAGGGGTTCCTTCTCGTAGTACCTGGGAGTGTTCCTGGGGAATGAACAATTCCAGGGCAAGAACTGGGAGGGGCTTGTGGAAAAGGTGAGTGCCCGATTGTCTCGGTGGACTTGGCTCCAGCCCCAGCTGTCGTACAGGGGGAGGGCTCTGGTGGTCAACACTCTGGCAGCCTCCTGTCTGTGGCACCGCTTCACTGTCCTGCAGCCTCCAGACTCTGTGGTGGTGAACATTCAAAGGAAACTGGTGGACTTCTTCTGGGGGGGCTTCCACTGGCTCAAAGCAGCGGTCCTCTACCTGCCTGTGGACGAAGGAGGACAGGGGCTGATAGACCTGGCGAGTCGGTTGGCGGCTCTGCGTCTGCAGACTGTGCAGCGTCTGCTGTACGGCCCACAGCAGCTGTGGACAGAGCTGGCAGCTGTCCTGCTTCGTGGAGTGGGGGGGCTGGACTACGATAAACATCTGTTCCTCACAGACCTGAGCTGGGTGGACATGTCGGGGACTACAGCTTTTTACTGCTTAGTGCTGAAAGCCTGGCACTCTGTGTTGTCCTTTTCACGGGAGGAGCCATACGATCGGGGAGGAGAAGAGCCGCTCCACCACAACCCTGTGGTGAGGAGCACCCTGTGGTGAGGAGCACCCTGTGGTGAGGAGCACCCTGCTGGAGTCCCCTCAGCTGAGGCAGGCGTTTGTGACTGCTGGACTGACCCGGCTGGCCCATCTGAGGACTGACAGAGGGTGGAAGACCGCTGCTCAGCTCAGCCAGGAGACAGGGGTGGAGTCTGAGCGAGTGATTCAGAGACTGTTGCAGGAGGTACAGAGTGGACTCCCGGCTCGGTTCAGAGAAGCTCTGGGCGCATACAGAGCCCACCTACCTGCCCACCATCTGAACTTTCCATCACTGTGTGTGCAGGCCTTAGGAGCACAGGAGGAACCATCTGGAGCGGTGACGTTCCCAGTCCCGTCAGATCTGGCTACAGCGGTAAAGAAGGACCTGTACATCACTGCTGTAAAAGTCCGTCAAAGAGTGGAGCTGGTTGCCGCATCTGAGAGCAGGTGGTCAGGTGTGTTGGCCCCGGAGTCAT
>JAVJIX010000218.1:785000-787500 GCA_036785185.1 Paratrypauchen microcephalus | reverse complement strand
AACATGTAAACAGTGAAACAACAATTATAACAACTATGAGATTACTTGCAATTAATTGAGCAATTATAATGGCCACAATAACCAAATTTTGGATGTACCATAATTTCCTCCACACTCAAAATATCCAGGTCTTTATTAAAAAAAAAAAAAAAAAGCAGCTAACTCTGAAGTTTAAATCTGTACAAACATGTTTTAAAACATGTGATACTATTATTTATTTGTTCACTGGCCTATTTCAGGATATGTCAAATTCTGCCAAACACATTTAAAATGTGAAAATAGAGGAAAATCTGTTATTAGTCACAAATCAAAATCACAATACTTGAAAGAAAAATTGCAATTAGATATTTTCCCCAAATTGTGCAGCCAGATGACACAACAATAACTCCTGTCTGCACTCACTCAGATCCTAATAGGAACCTGTTATGTTCACTTAACACACATGATTGAATTCAACTGCAAAGTGAGTCATGAGGGCATCAAGAGACTGCTTTAACACATGAACTTAACTGCAAAATGATTCATGGGGCATCAAGAGACTGCTTTAACACACATGAACTCAACTGCAAAGTGAGTCAGGGGGACATCAGCAGACAGCTTTAACACACATGAACTCAACTGGAAAGTGAGTCATGGGGACATCAAGAGACAGCTTTAACACACATGAACTCAACTGCAAAGTGAGTCATGGGGACATCAAGAGACTGCTTTAACACACATGAACTCAACTGGAAAGTGAGTCATGGGGACATCAAGAGACAGCTTTAACACACATGAACTCAACTGGAAAGTGAGTCATGGGGACATCAAGAGACAGCTTTAACACACATGAACTAAACTGCAAAGTGAGTCAGGGGGACATCAGCAGACAGCTTTAACACACATGAACTCAACTGGAAAGTGAGTCATGGGGACATCAAGAGACTGCTTTAACACACATGAACTCAACTGGAAAGTGAGTCATGGGGACATCAAGAGACAGCTTTAACACACATGAACTCAACTGCAAAGTGAGTCATGGGGACATCAAGAGACTGCTTTAACACACATGAACTCAACTGGAAAGTGAGTCATGGGGACATCAAGAGACAGCTTTAACACACATGAACTCAACTGCAAAGTGAGTCATGGGGACATCAAGAGACTGCTTTAACACACATGAACTCAACTGCAAAGTAAGTCAGGGGGACATCAACAGACAGCTTTAACACACATGAACTCAACTGCAAAGTGAGTCAGGGGGACATCAAGAGACTGCTTTAACACACATGAACTCAACTGGAAAGTGAGTCATGGGGACATCAAGAGACTGCTTTAACACACATGAACTCAACTGCAAAGTGAGTCATGGGGACATCAAGAGACAGCTTTAACACACATGAACTCAACTGCAAAGTGAGTCATGGGGACATCAAGAGACTGCTTTAACACACATGAACTCAACTGGAAAGTGAGTCATGGGGACATCAAGAGACAGCTTTAACACACATGAACTCAACTGCAAAGTGAGTCATGGGGACATCAAGAGACTGCTTTAACACACATGAACTCAACTGCAAAGTAAGTCAGGGGGACATCAACAGACAGCTTTAACACACATGAACTCAACTGCAAAGTGAGTCAGGGGGACATCAAGAGACTGCTTTAACACACATGAACTCAACTGCAAAGTGAGTCATGGGGACATCAAGAGACAGCTTTAACACACATGAACTCATCTGCAAAGTAAGTCATGGGGACATCAAGAAACTGCTTTAACACACATGAACTCAACTGGAAAGTGAGTCATGGGGACATCAAGAGACTGCTTTAACACACATGAACTCAACTGCAAAGTGAGTCATGGGGACATCAAGAGACAGCTTTAACACACATGAACTCAACTGCAAAGTGAGTCATGGGGACATCAAGAGACTGCTTTAACACACATGAACTCAACTGGAAAGTGAGTCATGGGGACATCAAGAGACAGCTTTAACACACATGAACTCAACTGCAAAGTGAGTCATGGGGACATCAAGAGACTGCTTTAACACACATGAACTCAACTGCAAAGTAAGTCAGGGGGACATCAACAGACAGCTTTAACACACATGAACTCAACTGCAAAGTGAGTCAGGGGGACATCAAGAGACTGCTTTAACACACATGAACTCAACTGCAAAGTGAGTCATGGGGACATCAAGAGACAGCTTTAACACACATGAACTCATCTGCAAAGTAAGTCATGGGGACATCAAGAAACTGCTTTAACACACATGAACTCAACTGCAAAGTGAGTCATGGGGACATTGACAGCAAGTATTAACACACATGAACTCATCTGGAAAGTGAGTCATGGGGACATCAAGAGACAGCTTTAACACACATGAACTCAACTGCAAAGTGAGTCAGGGGGACATCAAGAGACTGCTTTAACACACATGAACTCAACTGCAAAGTGAGTCAAGGGGACATCAAGAAACTGAACTGTTTTAACACACATGAACGCAACTGCAAA
>JAVJIX010000218.1:735000-760000 GCA_036785185.1 Paratrypauchen microcephalus | reverse complement strand
ACACTGACCCAACACTGACCGTGAATTTGTATGGATTGGCGGCCATGTTGTTTGTAGTTGTAAAAGGGTCCAGCAGGAGCTCCAGTGGAGGATCCGACGGGCCAAGAAGGACTACAGGAGGAAGATGGAGGAGCAGCTGGCCCAAAACAATGTACGGGGCGTGTGGAGAGGACTGAGGAACATGTCTGGTTTTGGACAGAGTGGCAGAGGAACAGCTGATGGTGATCAGCGCTGGGCGGACAAATTAAACTGTTACTTCAACAGATTTGATTCGCCCCTCCTCTTCACACCTCCCCGGGCCAGTGGCCACATCCCCCTCCCCCTTCACACGGACCCAACCCAGCACCAGCCCCTGCAGTCCACCCCAGTCCTCCCCTCACTCCCCCCTCTCCATCACACCGGAGGAGGTGAGGAGGGAGCTTAGGCGACTCAGGCAGAGGAAATCCACAGGACCTGACGGTATCTGCCCCAGGCTGCTGAGAACCTGTGCAGACCAGCTCTGTGAGGTTCTGTGCTACATGTTCAATCTGAGCCTCAGCCTGGAGAAGGTCCCCGTCCTGTGGAAGACCTCCTGTGTGGTCCCGGTTCCCAAAACAACAAACGCCTACAAGCCAAACATAGGAGTAGAGGATGCAGTCATCTACTTGCTGCAGAGGGCGCTCACCCACCTAGAGACCGCCGGGAGTGCTGTGAGAGTCATGTTCTTTGTTTTCTCCAGCGCCTTCAACACCATCAGGCCGGCGCTGCTGCGGGAGAAGCTGGAGGACGCAGGAGTGGATGGACATCTCGTTGCCTGGACCATCGACTACCTCACTGACCGTCCACAGTACGTGCGGCTGTGAGTCAGAGGTGGTAGTCTGCAGCACTGGGACTCCCCAGGGAACTGTCCTCTCACCCTTCCTCTTCACCATCTACACCTCGGACTTCACATACAACACGGACAGCTGCCATCTCCAGAAGTTCTCTGATGACTCGGCCATTGTCTGAGGGGAACGAGCTGGAGTACCGCTCGGTCATCAGTGACTTTGTGGACTGGTGTGGGCGAAACCACCTGAGCCTTAACACCAGTAAGACAAAGGAGCTGGTGATGGACTTCAGGAGGAGACCACTACCTCACTCACCGGTGAACATCCAGGGGCAGGACATAGAGACTGTGGACAGTTTCAAGTACCTGGGTGTTCACCTCAACAATAAACTGGACTGGTCCCACAACACCGACGCCCTGTACAAGAAGGGCCAAAGTCGCCTCCACCTCCTGAGGAGACTGAGGTCCTTTGGAGTGTGCAGGCCTCTGCTCAAGACTTTTTATGACTCTGTGGTGGCCTCTGCTCTCCTCTACGCTGTCGTCTGCTGGGCCCTGAGCAGCACAGAACGGGACAGGAAGAGACTTAATAAGCTGGTCAGGAGGGCCAGCTCTGTCCTGGGCTCTGTAGAGGAGGTGGCTCCATCATGGACGACACCTCTCACCCTCTGCACCGGACTGTAGAGGAGCTGAGCAGCTCCTTCAGCAGCCGACTGAGGCACCCCCAGTGTAAGAAGGAGCGCTACTGCAGATCCTTCATCCCCACCACCATCAGACTGTATAATTCTACTGTAGAGTCCAGACGGGACTTTTTTTTTTCCACACTCTCCTAGTTACTGTTTTATTATTATTACTTATTTTATTTTATTCTTGCTGCATGCACTTTTGTTTCTTGTTCAAACTGTCTTTGCCTGGAGCTACTGTGGCAAGTAAATTTCTCCTGTGTGAAATCAATAAAGTCTGATCTTATCTTATCTTATCGAGTCCTGTGATTTGTATGGATGGGCGGCCATGTTGTTTGTAGTCCTGTGATTTGTATGGATGGGCGGCCATGTCGTTTGTAGTCCTGTGATTTGTATGGATGAGCTGCCATGTTGTTTGTAGTCCTGTGATTTGTATGGATGGGCGGCCATGTTGTTTGTAGTCCTGTGATTTGTATGGATGAGCGGCCATGTTGTTTGTAGTCCTGTGATTTGTGTGGATGGGCGGCCATGTTGTTTGTAGTCCTGCGATTTGTATGGATGGGCGGCCATGTTGTTTGTAGTCCTGTGATTTGTATGGATGAGCGGCCATGTTGTTTGTAGTCCTGTGATTTGTATGGATGGGCGGCCATGTTGTTTGTAGTCCTGTGATTTGTGTGGATGGGTGGCCATGTTGTTTGTAGTCCTGTGATTTGTATGGATGAGCGGCCATGTTGTTTGTAGTCCTGAGATTTGTGTGGATAAGCGGCCATGTTGTTTGTAGTCCTGTGATTTGTATGGATGGGCGGCCATGTTTGTAGTCCTGTGATTTGTCTGGATGGGCGGCCATGTTGTTTGTAGTCCTGTGATTTGTATAGATGGGCGGCCATGTTGTTTGTAGTCCTGTGATTTGTATGGATGAGCGGCCATGTTGTTTGTAGTCCTGTGATTTGTATGGATGGGCGGCCATGTTGTTTGTAGTCCTGTGATTTGTGTGGATGGGTGGCCATGTTGTTTGTAGTCCTGTGATTTGTATGGATGAGCGGCCATGTTGTTTGTAGTCCTGAGATTTGTGTGGATAAGCGGCCATGTTGTTTGTAGTCCTGTGATTTGTATGGATGGGCGGCCATGTTTGTAGTCCTGTGATTTGTCTGGATGGGCGGCCATGTTGTTTGTAGTCCTGTGATTTGTATAGATGGGCGGCCATGTTGTTTGTAGTCCTGTGATTTGTATGGATAGGCGGCCATGTTGTTTGTAGTCCTGTGATTTGTATGGATGGGCGGCCATGTTTGTAGTCCTGTGATTTGTATGGATGGGCGGCCATGTTGTTTGTAGTCCTGTGATTTGTATGGATGGGCGGCCATGTTGTGATGTAGTCCTGTGATTTGTATGGATGGGCGGCCATGTTGTTTGTAGTCCTGTAATTTGTATGGATGGGCGGCCATGTTGTTTGTAGTCCTGTGATTTGTATGGATGGGCGGCCATGTTGTTTGTAGTCCTGTGATTTGTATGGATGGGCGGCCATGTTGTTTGTAGTCCTGTGATTTGTATGGATGAGCGGCCATGTTGTTTGTAGTCCTGTGATTTGTGTGGATGAGCGGCCATGTTGTTTGTAGTCCTGTGATTTGTGTGGATGAGCGGCCATGTTGTTTGTAGTCCTGTGATTTGTATGGATGAGCGGCCATGTTGTTTGTAGTCCTGTGATTTGTATGCATTAGCAGCTTTAGGAGCAGAGTCGGTTCTTTAAGACTCACATCGATCAGGTCTGACCTTTAGGACTGTCACCAGGACTCATGTCAAAACAGGACCAGGACCAAGACCAGGTCCAAGACCAGGACTGAACCAAGACTGAACCAGGACTGTACCAGGACCGAACCAGGACCAAGATGAGGACTGAACCAAGACACCAATACACCAAGACTGGGACTAAACTGGGACTAAAGTAGGACTAAACCTGGACCAACACTGGGACTAAACTGGGACTAAAGCAGGACTAAACCTGGACCAAGACTGGGACTAAACTGGGACTAAAGCAGGACTAAAACTGGACTGAACCTGGACTGGGACTAAACCAGGCCTGGGATCAGAGGGGGAATGGCGCTCTGGGAGGGCATCAGGGCATCAGGAGTCTCACCCACAGCCTCGGGGTAAAAGTGTTTTGCTCGTGGATCGATGGCGCTGTAATTCGTGGACTGCATTAGCGAGTCTCCAAGTGAATCTTAAACAGAAACAGAGCGGCGTCCGGGAATTACAACGAAATGGTTTTCACTTTTAAAAGGTTCTTCTGAGGGGGGGGGGGTCCCCGGAGAGAGAGAGAGAGAGAGGAGGAGGAGAGAGAGAGAGAGGAGGAGGAGAGAGAGGAGGAGGAGGAGAGAGAGAGAGGAGGAGGAGAGAGAGGAGGAGGAGAGAGAGGAGGAGGAGGAGAGAGAGGAGGAGGAGGAGAGAGAGAGGAGGAGGAGAGAGAGAGAGAGGAGAGAGAGAGAGAGAGAGAGAGAGGGAGGAGAGAGAGGGAGGAGAGAGAGAGAGGAGGAGG
This sequence comes from Paratrypauchen microcephalus, assembly GCA_036785185.1. NCBI lineage: Eukaryota > Metazoa > Chordata > Actinopteri > Gobiiformes > Gobiidae > Paratrypauchen > Paratrypauchen microcephalus. The sequence goes on along the minus strand of JAVJIX010000218.1, from coordinate 755,985 downwards.
GGAGAGAGAGAGGAGGAGGAGGAGGAGGAGAGAGAGAGGAGGAGGAGAGAGAGGAGGAGGAGGAGAGAGAGAGGAGGAGAGAGAGAGAGGAGGAGGAGAGAGAGGAGGAGGAGAGAGAGGAGGAGAGAGAGAAGGAGAGAGAGAGGGAGGAGAGAGAGAGGGAGGAGAGAGAGAGAGAGGAGGAGAGAGAGAGAGGGAGGAGAGAGAGAGGAGGAGAAAGAGAGAGAGAGAGGAGGAGAGAGAGAGGAGGAGGAGAGAGAGGAGAGAGAGAGAGAGAGAGGAGGAGAAAGAGAGAGAGAGAGGAGGAGGAGAGAGAGGGAGGAGAGAGAGAGAGGAGGAGAGAGAGAGAGAGAGAGAGAGGAGGAGAGAGAGGGAGGAGAGAGAGGAGAGAGAGGAAGAGGAGAGAGAGAGAGAGAGTGGAGGGAGAGGAGGAGAGAGAGAGGAAGAGGAGAGAGGGAGAGCAGAGAGAGAGGAGGAGAGAGAGAGGGAGGAGAGATTAAGTGAAGTGAGAATGAACAGTGGAAGTTGTAGATTTCATGTTTACCTGAGTTAGTTTGCAGGAGTTGGACTTTTATTCATCCTTTAACTTCTTGGGTTCTTTTTTAAAGACAAAAACAGTAAAGTGTTTTTAACTTGTTGACATGTTTCCCACAAGAACAAAAACACAACGCCAACACAAGACCAAACCAGCACAAAGGTCCTTAATATAAAGTCCTGGTCCTGGTCTGGTCCTGGTCTGGTCTTGGTCTGGTCCTGGTCTGGTCCTGGTCTGGTCCTGGTCTGGTCCTGGTCTGGTCCTGGTCTCTGTGGGTCTTGCTCTTGTACTTTCTATAAATACTGGTCCAGTCTTGACCCGGATCTGTGTGGTCCCCCTGAGGTCCGGACTATCACATGAATCACTGTCAGGGTCTGCGGACTCAGCACAGACCCAGACCTGGTTTAGACCTGGACTTAACCCGGACTACACCAGGACCAAACCAGGATCAAACCAGGACTATAATCTGGACCAGGACCAAACCAGGACTAAAGCAGGATTAAACCAAGACTAAACCAGATCTAAACCAGGTCTAAACCAGGACTAAACCAGGTCTAAACAAGGTCTAAACCAAGACTAAACCAGGACTAAACCAGGTCTAAACCAGGTCTAAACAAGGTCTAAACAAGGTCTAAACCAAGACTAAACCAGGACTAAACCAGGTCTAAACCAGGTCTAAACAAGGTCTAAACCAAGACTAAACCAGGACTAAACCAGGTCTAAACCAGGTCTAAACAAGGTCTAAACCAGGACTAAACCAGGTCTAAACCAGGTCTAAACCAGGTCTAAACCAGGACTAAACCAGGTCTAAACCAGGTCTAAACAAGGTCTAAACCAGGACTAAACCAGGACTAAACCAGGTCTAAACAAGGTCTAAACCAGGACTAAACCAGGTCTAAACAAGGTCTAAACCAAGACTAAACCAGGACTAAACCAGGACTAAACAAGGTCTAAAACCAGGTCTAAACCAGGTCTAAACCAGGACTAAACCAGGTCTAAACCAGGTCTAAACCAGGTCTAAACCAAGACTAAACCAGGACTAAACAAGGTCTAAACCAGGACTAAACCAGGTCTAAACCAGGACTAAACCAGGTCTAAACAAGGTCTAAACCAAGACTAAACCAGGTCTAAACCAGGACTAAACCAGGTCTAAACAAGGTCTAAACCAGGACTAAACCAGGTCTAAACCAGGACTAAACCAGGTCTAAACAAGGTCTAAACCAAGACTAAACCAGGTCTAAACCAGGACTAAACCATGACTAAACCAGGACTAAATCAGAACTTAACCAGAACTTAACCAGGACTAAACCAGGACTAAACAAGGTCTAAGCCCCGTCTCTCGTGGTCTTTGGACTGGAGCTCCAGACCAGGGGGCAGCGTGAGGAGCTGAGCCCAGACACGGTGCACCTGGGCTGGGCTAAAAATATCAGCAGGGCCCTCAGGATGGATGTCTCTGTCTAGTACTAATAATACTACGACTACTACGTGTGATACTACTACTGCTACCGCGGCTACTGCGAGTCCATTCTTTACCAGAGACAATGGTGTAATGAACCCCACACATCACCTCTGCTCCTCCACCTGCACCACAAACAAACAAACACCAACTGTGGCCAGAGTACAGGTCACATCTGTGGAGAGGCGCTCACAGTAAGAAGGCACGTTTTTAAAGTGTTTTTCCCTCAGCAACGCCGTCAATCAAACCCACTGCCTGTTTTAGTCCAGGTTTAGTCCAGGTTTAGACCAGGTTTAGTCCAGGTTTAGTCCATTTAGTCCAAGTTTAGTCCAGGTTTAGTCCAGTTTTAGTCCAGGTTTAGTCCAGGTTTAATCTGATTTTAGTCCAGGTTTAGTCTAATTTTAGTCCAGGTTTAGTCCAGGTTTAGTCCATTTAGTCCAAGTTTAGTCCAGGTTTAGTCCAGTTTTAGTCCAGGTTTAGTCCAGGTTTAATCTGATTTTAGTCCAGGTTTAGTCTAATTTTAGTCCAGGTTTAGTCCAGGTTTAGTCCGTTTAGTCCAAGTTTAGTCCAGGTTTAGTCCAGGTTTAGTCCAGGTTTAGTCCAGGTTTAGTCTAATTTTAGTCCAGGTTTGGTCCAGGTTTAGTCCAGGCTTAGTCCAGGTTTAGTCTAATTTTAGTCCAGGTTTAGTCTAATTTTAGTCCAAGTTTAGTCCAGGTTTAGTCCAGTTTTAGTCCAGGTTTAGTCCAGGTTTAATCTGATTTTAGTCCAGGTTTAGTCTAATTTTAGTCCAGGTTTAGTCCAGGTTTAGTCCGTTTAGTCCAAGTTTAGTCCAGGTTTAGTCCAGGTTTAGTCCAGGTTTAGTCTAATTTTAGTCCAGGTTTGGTCCAGGTTTAGTCCAGGCTTAGTCCAGTTTTAGTCCAGGTTTAGTCCAGGTTTAGTCTAATTTTAGTCCAGGTTTAGTCCAGGTTTAGTCTAATTTTAGTCCAGGTTTAGTCCAGGCTTAGTCCAGGCTTAGTCCAGTTTTAGTCCAGTTTTAGTCCAGGTTTAGTCCAGGTTTTATTCCAGGTTTAGTCCAAGTTTAGTCCAGGTTTAGTCCAAGTTTAGTCCAGGTTTAGTCCAGGTTTAGTCCAGGTTTAGTCCAGTTTTAGTCTATCTTTAGTCCAGTTTTAGTCTATCTTTAGTCCAGTTTTAGTCCAGGTTTAGTCCAGGTTTAGTCCAGTTTTAGTTCACTTTTAGTCCAGTTTTAATCCATCTTTAGTCCAGCTTTAGTCCAGCTTTAGTCCATCTTTAGTCCAGTTTTAGTCCAGGTTTAGTCCAGTTTTAGTCCAGCTTTAGTCCAGTTGTAGTCTATCTTTAGTCCAGTTTTAGTCCAGGTTTAGTCCAGGTTTAGTCCAGTTTTAGTTCAGCTTTAGTCCAGTTGTAGTCTATCTTTAGTCCAGGTTTAGTCCAGGTTTAGTCCAGTTTTAGTCCAGCTTTAGTCCAGTTATAGTCTATCTTTAGTCCAGTTTTAGTCCAGGTTTAGTCCAGGTTTAGTCCATCTTTAGTCCAAGTTTAGTCCAGATTTAGTCCAGTTTTAGTTCACCTTTAGTCCAGTTTTAGTCCATCTTTAGTCCAGTTTTAGTCCAGTTTTAGTCCGGGTTTAGTCCAGCTTTAGTCTAGGTTTAGTCTAGTTTTAGTCCTGTTTTGGTCCAGATTTAGTCCAGTTTTAGTCCAGGTTTAGTTCAGTTTTAGTCTAGGTTTAGACTAGTTTTTAGTCCTGTTTTAGTCCAGGTTTAGTCCAGTTTGAGTCCAGGTTTAGTCCATCTTTAGTCTATCTTTAGTCCAGGTTTAGTTCAGTTTTAGTCTAGGTTTAGACTAGTTTTTAGTCCTGTTTTGGTCCAGTTTTAGTCCAGGTTTAGTCCAGGTTTAGTCCATCTTTAGTCTATCTTTAGTCCAGGTTTAGTCCAGTTTTAGTTCACCTTTAGTCAAGTTTTATTCCATCTTTAGTCCAGGTTTAGTCCAGTTTTAGTCTATCTTTAGTCTATCTTTAGTCCAGGTTTAGTTCAGTTTTAGCCCAGGTTTAGTCCAGTTTTAGTCAAGGTTTAGTCCAGGTTTAGTCCAGCTTTAGTCCTGTTTTAGTCCAGGTTTCGTCCAGTTTTAGTCTATCTTTAGTCTATCTTTAGTCCAGGTTTAGTTCAGTTTTAGCCCAGGTTTAGTCCAGTTTTAGTCAAGGTTTAGTCCAGGTTTAGTCCAGCTTTAGTCCAGGTTTAGTCCAGGTTTAGTCCAGTTTTAGTCCAGTTTTAGTCTAATTTTATTCTAGGTTTAGGCCAGCTTTAGCCTATCTTTAGTCCAGGTTCAGTCCAGTTTTAGTCCAGTTTTAGTCCAGGTTTAGTCCAGGTTTAGTCCAGTTTTAGTCTAGTTTTAGTCCAGTTTTAATCCAGTTTTAGTCCAGCTTTAGTCCTGGTTTAGTCCTGGTTTAGTCCTGGTTTAGTCCTGGTTTAATCCTGGTTTAGTCCAGCTTTAGTCCATCTTTAGTCCTGGTTTAGTCCAGGTTTAGTCCAGCTTTAGTCCAGCTTTAGTCCTGGTTCAGTCCTGGTTTAGTCCTGGTTTAGTCCTGGTTTAGTCCCGTCTTCGTGGTGGCGTGGGGTGATTAGCGCTGGTGCTATCTGCTAACACGATCAGAGCGCTGAATCTGATTGGTCGCTGGGGACCATCCATCTTTGTGATTGGCTAATAAACAGAATCAATCACAGCGGCTGGTTATTACAGGGAGCGCTTGGTTTCTGCACCTGGAGAACAGAGGGAGTGTTTGATTTTTTGTTTTTTACGTGTCCGTCCGTAAAAGTTTGGGTTACTCTTCACACAGTGAGTTTAAGTGATTTAGTTAAAGCTGCAGTGTGTAACTTTTCTGATGAAGGATCTGCCACCTGCTCGTCTCCATGGAGATGTTATTGCTGCGTCAGGTCTGTTTTTTCACAGACTCTTGAGGGTTCGTCTTGTTCGGTTCTGAGTCTCTCGAGAGAGAGAGGTCGAGACCGACCAATCACAGTGCAGCTCTGAGGTTTGGGGGCGGAGCCAGCGGCAAGAGAACCAAAACAAACCAGGCCTGAACCAGGACTAAACCAGGACTAAACCAGGACTAAACCAGGTCTGAACCAGGTTTAAACCAGGACTAAACCAGGTCTGAACCAGGTTTAAACCAGGACTAAACCAGGACTGAAATAGGACTAAACCAGGTCTGAACCAGGACTAAACCAGGACTAAACCAGGTTTAAACCAGGACTAAACCAGGTCTGAACCAGGTCTGAACCAGGTTTAAACCAGGACTAAACCAGGTCTGAACCAGGTCTGAACCAGGTTTAAACCAGGACTAAACCAGGTCTGAACCAGGTTTAAACCAGGACTAAACCAGGACTGAAATAGGACTAAACCAGGTCTGAACCAGGACTAAACCAGGACTAAACCAGGCCTGAACCAGGACTAAACCAGGACTAAACCAGGTCTGAACCAGGTCTGAAACAGGACTAAACCAGGACTAAACCAGGTCTGAAACAGGACTAAACCAGGACTAAACCAGGTCTGAAACAGGACTAAACCAGGTCTGAAACAGGACTAAACCAGGTCTGAAACAGGACTAAACCAGGACTAAACCAGGTCTGAAACAGGACTAAACCAGGTCTGAAACAGGACTAAACCAGGACTAAACCAGGTCTGAAACAGGACTAAACCAGGACTAAACCAGGTCTGAAACAGGACTAAACCAGGTCTGAAACAGGACTAAACCAGGTCTGAACCAGGCCTGAACCAGGACTAAACCAGGACTAAACCAGGTCTGAAACAGGACTAAACCAGGTTTAAACCAGGACTAAACCAGGTCTGAACCAGGCCTGGACCAGGACTAAACCAGGACTAAACCAGGACTAAACCAGGTCTGAAACAGGACTAAACCAGGACTAAACCAGGTCTAAACCAGGTTTAAACCAGGATTAAACCAGGTCTGAACCAGGACTAAACCAGTTCTGAACCAGGACTAAACCAGGTTTAAACCAGGACTAAACCAGGTCTGAACCAGGACTGAAACAGAACTAAACCAGGACTAAACCAGGTATAAACCAGGACTAAACCAGGACTGAAACAGAACTAAACCAGGACTAAACCAGGACTAAACCAGGTTTAAACCAGGACTAAACCAGGTCTGAACCAGGACTGAAACAGAACTAAACCAGGACTAAACCAGGTATAAACCAGGACTAAACCAGGACTGAAACAGAACTAAACCAGGTTTAAACCAGGACTAAACCAGGTCTGAAACAGGACTGAAACAGGACTAAACCAGGACTAAACCAGGTCCTGGTTCTTAAAGCGGTCCTGGTTTAAAGCGGTCCTGGTTTTTTTCGTTTTCTGCGGCGTGATGGCGTGATGATGACGTGATGATGATGTGATGATGGTGTGATGATGGTGTGATGGTGTGATGATGGCGTGATGGGGTGATGGCGTGATGATGACGTGATGGCGTGATGGCGTGATGATGGCGTGATGACGTGATGGCGTGATGGTGTGATGGCGTGATGGTGTGATGGTGTGATGATGGCGTGATGATGACGTGATGGCGTGATGATGGCGTGATGACGTGATGGCGTGATGGCGTGATGGTGTGATGATGGCGTGATGATGGCGTGATGGCGTGATGATGACGTGATGGCGTGATGATGATGTGATGATGACGTGATGGCGTGATGGCGTGATGACGTGATGAGGTGATGGCGTGATGGCGTGATGGTGTGATGATGGTGTGATGATGGCGTGATGGCGTGATGATGACGTGATGGCATGATGGCGTGATGATGATGTGATGATGATGTGATGGCGTGATGGCGTGATGACGTGATGATGGCGTGATGATGACGTGATGGCGTGATGATGACGTGATGATGGCGTGATGGCGTGATGATGTGATGATGGCGTGATGATGACGTGATGACGTGATGGCGTGATGATGACGTGATGGCGTGATGACGTGATGAGGTGATGGCGTGATGACGTGATGACGTGATGATGACGTGATGATGGCGTGATGACGTGATGGCGTGATGATGACGTGATGATGGCGTGATGATGACGTGATGACGTGATGGCGTGATGGCGTGATGGTGTGATGATGGTGTGATGATGGCGTGATGGCGTGATGATGACGTGATGGCGTGATGGCGTGATGATGATGTGATGATGATGTGATGGCGTGATGGCGTGATGGTGTGATGATGGTGTGATGATGGCGTGATGGCGTGATGATGACGTGATGGTGTGATGGCGTGATGATGATGAGGTGATGACGTGATGACGTGATGACGTGATGGCGTGATGACGTGATGACGTGATGACGTGATGGCGTGATGATGACGTGATGATGGCGTGATGATGACGTGATGACGTGATGGCGTGATGGCGTGATGGTGTGATGATGGCGTGATGATGGCGTGATGGCGTGATGATGACGTGATGGCGTGATGGCGTGATGGCGTGATGATGATGTGATGATGATGTGATGGCGTGATGGCGTGATGGTGTGATGATGGTGTGATGATGGCGTGATGCGTGATGATGACGTGATGGTGTGATGGCGTGATGATGATGAGGTGATGACGTGATGACGTGATGACGTGATGGCGTGATGACGTGATGGCGTGATGACGTGATGACGTGATGACGTGATGAGGTGATGACGTGATGGCGTGATGACGTGATGACGTGATGAGGTGATGACGTGATGAGGTGATGACGTGATGAGGTGATGACGTGATGGCGTGATGACGTGATGACGTGATGACGTGATGAGGTGATGACGTGATGGCGTGATGGCGTGATGACGTGATGACGTGATGAGGTGATGACGTGACGGCGTGACGACGTGATGGCGTGATGACGTGATGACGTGATGACGTGATGATGGCGTGATGGCGTGATGACGTGATGACGTGATGATGGCGTGATGGCGTGATGATGTGATGATGGCGTGATGATGGCGTGATGATGACGTGATGGCGTGATGATGGCGTGATGATGACGTGATGATGACGTGATGACGTGATTAGGTGATGACGTGATGGCGTGATGACGTGATGACGTGATGACGTGACGGCGTGATGACGTGATGACGTGATGGCGTGATGACGTGATGACGTGATGATGATGATGATGGCGTGATGGCGTGATGACGTGATGGCGTGATGATGCGTGATGGCGTGATGATGATGATGATGATGATGATGATGGCGTGATGGCGTGATGATGTGATGATGGCGTGATGGCGTGATGATGATGATGGCGTGATGATGACGTGATGATGATGACGTGATGGCGTGATGATGTGATGATGATGGCGTGATGACGTGATGGCGTGATGACGTGATGGCGTGATGATGTGATGATGTGATGATGGCGTGATGATGTGATGATGGCGTGATGACGTGATGACGTGATGGCTTGATGATGGCGTGATGACGTGATGACGTGATGGCGTGATGGCGTGATGACGTGATGGCGTGATGACGTGATGACGTGACGGCGTGATGACGTGATGACGTGATGGCGTGATGACGTGATGACGTGATGATGACGTGATGATGGCGTGATGGCGTGATGATGTGATGATGGCGTGATGATGGCGTGATGATGACGTGATGGCGTGATGATGACGTGATGATGACGTGATGGCGTGATGACGTGATGACGTGATGGCGTGATGATGTGATGATGGCGTGATGATGTGATGATGGCGTGATGACGTGATGACGTGATGGCTTGATGATGGCGTGATGATGTGATGATGGCGTGATGACGTGATGACGTGATGGCTTGATGATGGCGTGATGACGTGATGACGTGATGGCGTGATGGCGTGATGGCGTGATGACGTGATGGCGTGATGGCGTGATGGCGTGATGGCGTGATGACGTGATGATGGCGTGATGATGACGTGATGGCGTGATGATGACGTGATGATGGCGTGATGGCGTGATGATGTGATGATGGCGTGATGATGGCGTGATGATGACGTGATGGCGTGATGATGACGTGATGATGACGTGATGACGTGATGACGTGATGATGACGTGATGGCGTGATGACGTGATGGCGTGATGGCGTGATGACGTGATGACGTGATGGCGTGATGACGTGATGACGTGATGACGTGATGGCGTGATGACGTGATGACGTGATGACGTGATGACGTGATGACGTGATGGCGTGATGACGTGATGACGTGATGGCGTGATGACGTGATGACGTGATGACGTGATGACGTGATGGCGTGATGGCGTGATGATGTGATGATGGCGTGATGACGTGATGGCGTGATGACGTGATGACGTGATGGCGTGATGACGTGATGACGTGATGACGTGATGGCGTGATGGCGTGATGGCGTGATGACGTGATGATGACGTGATGGCGTGATGACGTGATGATGATGTGATGACGTGATGACGTGATGGCGTGATGATGTGATGATGACGTGATGATGGCGTGATGACGTGATGGCGTGATGGCGTGATGACGTGATGATGATGTGATGACGTGATGACGTGATGGCGTGATGACGTGATGGCGTGATGGCGCGTGGGGCGGAGGGGCGCTGTAGATTCTCTCTTTCCTCTGGGGTTTAAACTGCCCTGAACTGGCTGAATTATTTTTCTTTATTAAGCGGCGTGTTTTCCTGCGGGACCACAAACGCAGCACATTAATCTGGACCTGGACCGGACCCCGACTGGACTGTGGACTGGGGGGTCCCCGGGGTCCGCGGGCCCACCGCCGGCTCAGGCTAATTACTCACAACCTGATTTAAGACGACAAGAAGAAAACAAGGCAGAGAACAACAGGCTGTCAGGGAGAGAGAGAGAGGGAGGGAGGGAGAGAGAGGGAGGAGGAGGGAGAGAGAGAGAGAGGGAGAGAGAGAGAGGGAGAGAGAGGGAGAGAGGGAGAGAGGGAGGGAGAGAGAGGGAGAGAGGGAGAGAGGGAGGGAGAGAGAGAGGGAGGGAGGAGGGAGAGAGAGAGGGAGGAGGGAGGGAGAGAGAGAGGAGGGAGAGGGAGAGAGGGAGAGAGGGAGGGAGGGAGAGGGAGGAGGAGGGAGAGAGGGAGGGAGGGAGAGAGAGGGAGGGAGGGAGGAGGAGGGAGAGAGGGAGGGAGGGAGAGAGAGGGAGGAAGGAAGAGGAGGAGGAAGGAGGGAGGGAGGAATGGAGGAAGAGGAGGAGGGATGGAGGGAGAGAGGAGGAAGGAAGAGGAGGTGGGATGGAGGGAGGAAGGAGGGATGGAGGAAGAGGAGAATGGATGGAGGAAGAGGAGGAGGGATGGAGGGAGGAAGGAGGGATGGAGGGAGGGAGGAAGGATGGAAAAGGGATTGGGGGAGGGAGGAAGAGGAGGAGGGATGGAGGGAGGAGGGATGGAGGGAGGAAGGAGGGATGGAGGGAGGGAGGAAGGATGGAGGAGGGATTGGGGGAGGGAGGAAGAGGAGGAGGGATGGAGGGAGGAGGGATGGAGGGAGGAAGGAGGGATGGATGGAGGGAGGGAGGAGGGAGGGATGGAGGGAGGACACAGAATCGTGTGTTTTGTGTTGGTGCGTTTTCGTCGGTCTGTGAGATCGAAGCGTTTCCTCACACATCGGTATCGGTCTGATATCGATAATTCAACCGATATTTGGCACTAATATCTTGTCCTGTTCCTGAGGACTAAACCAGGACTGAACCAGGACTAAACCAGGACTAAACCAGGACTAAACCAGGACTAAACCAGAACTAAACCAGAACTAAACCAGGACTGAACCAGAACTAAACCAGGACTAAACCAGAACTAAACCAGAACTAAACCAGGACTGAACCAGGACTAAACCAGGACTAAACCAGAACTAAACCAGAACTAAACCAGGACTAAACCAGAACTAAACCAGAACTAAACCAGGACTGAACCAGGACTAAACCAGGACTAAACCAGGACTAAACCAGGACTAAACCAGGACTAAAGCAGGACTAAACCAGAACTAAACCAGGACTAAACCAGAACTAAACCAGGACTAAACCAGGACTAAACCAGGACTAAACCAGAACTAAACCAGGACTGAACCAGGACTAAACCAGGACTAAACCAGGACTAAACCAGGACTAAACCAGGACTAAAGCAGGACTAAACCAGGACTAAACCAGGACTAAACCAGGACTAAAGCAGGACTAAACCAGGACTAAACCAGGACTAAACCAGGACTAAACCAGGACTAAACCAGGACTAAACCAGAACTAAACCAGGACTAAACCAGGACTAAACCAGGACTAAACCAGAACTAAACCAGGACTAAACCAGAACTAAACCAGGACTAAACCAGGACTAAACCAGAACTAAACCAGGACTAAACCAGAACTAAACCAGGACTAAACCAGAACTAAACCAGGACTAAACCAGGACTAAACCAGGACTAAACCAGGACTAAACCAGAACTAAACCAGGACTAAACCAGGACTAAACCAGGACTAAACCAGAACTAAACCAGGACTAAACCAGGACTAAACCAGGACTAAACCAGGACTAAACCAGAACTAAACCAGGACTAAACCAGGACTAAACCAGGACTAAACCAGAACTAAACCAGGACTAAACCAGGACTAAACCAGAACTAAACCAGGACTAAACCAGGACTAAACCAGGACTAAACCAGGACTAAACCAGAACTAAACCAGGACTAAACCAGGACTAAACCAGGACTGAACCAGGACTAAACCAGGGACTAAACCAGGTCTAAACCAGGACTAAACCAGGACTAAAGCAGATCTGTCTCTGGTCTGAGTCCAGGTCTAAACCAGGACGGATGATCCGGTCTGAGCCGGTCTGTGTTAGCGGCTTTAGCGGTTAGCTCGTTAGCTCGGGCCCATTGCTCTTCATTTGCGCGGGATGCTAACGTTAACGCCGCGGGGTCAGGCTAATTGACCTTGTGTTAGCTCAGGCGCTAACGTTAGCCTGAGTCCAGAGTGATGGATGTGGAGCAGGAAGAGGAAAAACACGAGGAAAACACGAGGAAAACAGAGACAGAGACAGGAGGACAGAGACAGGAGGACAGAGACAGGAGGTGACAGGAGGACAGAGATAGGAGGTGGCAGGAGGGCAGAGACAGGAGGTGGCAGGAGGACAGAGACAGGAGGACAGAGACAGGAGGGCAGAGACAGGAGGGCAGAGACAGGAGGTGGCAGGAGGACAGAGACAGGAGGTGGCAGGAGGACAGAGACAGGAGGTGGCAGGAGGACAGAGACAGGAGGTGGCAGGAGGGCAGAGACAGGAGGTGGCAGGAGGACAGAGACAGGAGGACAGAGACAGGAGGACAGAGACAGGAGGTGACAGGAGGACAGAGACAGGAGGTGACAGGAGGACAGAGACAGGAGGTGGCAGGAGGACAGAGACAGGAGGTGGCAGGAGGACAGAGACAGGAGGACAGAGACAGGAGGTGGCAGGAGGACAGAGACAGGAGGACAGAGACAGGAGGGCAGAGACAGGAGGGCAGAGACAGGAGGTGGCAGGAGGACAGAGACAGGAGGTGGCAGGAGGACAGAGACAGGAGGGCAGAGACAGGAGGTGGCAGGAGGACAGAGACAGGAGGTGGCAGGAGGACAGAGACAGGAGGTGGCAGGAGGACAGAGACAGGAGGGCAGAGACAGGAGGACAGAGACAGGAGGTGACAGGAGGACAGAGACAGGAGGTGGCAGGAGGGCAGAGACAGGAGAACAGAGACAGGAGGTGGCAGGAGGGCAGAGACAGGAGAACAGAGACAGGAGGTGACAGGAGGACAGAGACAGGAGGACAGAGACAGGAGGACAGAGACAGGAGGTGACAGGAGGACAGAGACAGGAGGACAGAGACAGGAGGTGACAGGAGGACAGAGACAGGAGGACAGAAACAGGAGGTGGCAGGAGGACAGAGACAGGAGGACAGAGACAGGAGGTGACAGGAGGTGACAGGAGGACAGAGACAGGAGGACAGAGACAGGAGGTGACAGGAGGTGACAGGAGGACAGAGACAGGAGGACAGAGACAGGAGGACAGAGACAGGAGGACAGAGACAGGAGGTGGCAGGAGGACAGAGACAGGAGGACAGAGACAGGAGGTGACAGGAGGACAGAGACAGGAGGACAGAGACAGGAGAACAGAGACAGGAGGTGACAGGAGGACAGAGACAGGAGGGCAGAGACAGGAGGTGACAGGAGGTGACAGGAGGACAGAGACAGGAGGACAGAGACAGGAGGACAGAGACAGGAGAACAGAGACAGGAGGTGACAGGAGGACAGAGACAGGAGGGCAGAGACAGGAGGTGGCAGGAGGACAGAGACAGGAGGACAGAGACAGGAGAACAGAGACAGGAGGTGACAGGAGGGCAGAGACAGGAGGGCAGAGACAGGAGGTGACAGGAGGTGACAGGAGGACAGAGACAGGAGGACAGAGACAGGAGAACAGAGACAGGAGGTGGCAGGAGGACAGAGACAGGAGGACAGAGACAGGAGAACAGAGACAGGAGGTGACAGGAGGGCAGAGACAGGAGGGCAGAGACAGGAGGTGACAGGAGGACAGAGACAGGAGGACAGAAACAGGAGGACAGAGACAGGAGGACAGAGACAGGAGAACAGAGACAGGAGGTGGCAGGAGGACAGAGACAGGAGGACAGAGACAGGAGAACAGAGACAGGAGGTGACAGGAGGGCAGAGACAGGAGGGCAGAGACAGGAGTGACACTTCATCAGGTCTGAAACCGGATCAACTGAAATGGACCCGCCCCCTTGTCATAAGGCCCCGCCCCCTTGTCATATGTAACCGGGTTAATACAGAGACTTTTATTTTGGCGGGTCCACTTCCGGTTCTTTCCACTTCCTTTAAGTTCCCGCGCTTTACTTCCCTCCGTTTCCGCTGTGGAAAAGTTCAGCAAAGTCCCCGAACTCTAAAACTGCGCATTTCACTCGGCGTTTTAAGGTGAGCCTTTTTCCGAGATATACGGAAAATGACACCCGTGAAAACTGCCGCTAAAATGTTTTATTAAGCGAAGTGGCTAACTGCTCTGTTCAAATCCCCCATAGCGCCTCCGTACAGGTTTACCCGTCCGGTGTACTGTCGATATGGGCCGCCTCGTCAGAATGAGCCCACCACTGACCTATTTTGACGGCGATGTCTATCGGGTTACGCTCCCCCGTCGAAATAGGCCGCCTTACGTCGAAATACGCCGTTTTTCGTTTACAGTTGTATGCGTGAGTTGTTTACAGTTGTATAGATTCAAAGCTAATTATTTGTAAAAATACAAATAATTATAGATAATTATTTGTATTTTTAGGATTGGTTGAGTGGGAGGGACCATGCGTGTCATAATATCTCCTTTCAATGGGTCTTTCTGGCGAGATTAAATTGATTATTTCTTACTCATTAACAAATATTTAATATATTTCTAACTCATTAACAAATATTTGTAAATGTTTTGTAAAATAATTAGTTCATTATTTACTAAGTATTTCTTACTCATGAACAAATATTTGTAAATGTTTTGTAAAATAATTAGTAATAATTAGTTCATTATTTACTAAGTGTTACTAATGCTTTATAAGCGACCGTTATTATAAAGTGTTACCGAAACATTTTAAAAATTATAACAGTTTTGTGCACATTTTGAACATTGCACTCAATGACATCCAAAGTTGTGGCGTTTGTACTTGACAAATACGTACTACGACAAATACGTCTGCAGTTTTAGATTAGATAGGATTAGAGAGTTGTATGCTGTTTGCTGTTTGCATACGGTGTCTTTAGTATGTAAAATTCCAACTCTTTTATAATGGGCATGGACAGTTCATTTCGACACGCTTATATTATCTGTCAAATAAGGCTCTGACTGTACAGAGCTCATTCTGACACGCTTATATTATCTGTCAAATAAGGCTTGTCTCTTATTCATGATTTATGAGGACAGGAAAAGGGACAACAGAAGAAACATTTACAAATATATTTATATTTACAAAAATATCAATCAATCAATCAATCAAACAATATTTATAAAGCGCTTTTCATACACTTTTTCATTTTCCCCTCAGCTGGCATGTCAATAGGAACTTCGGACGGGAAAACTGGGTATTCCCCACTTGTCAGGAACTGAAACACTTGCTTGGATCTCTCCATAGTTTTGTTCACAAATGTAAGAAACTGTAAAAGACAAAATAAGGCTAATTATACACAGCGCCTTTCTAAACAAAGTTACAACGTTTTCTACGTTCACATAGAAACAAAATAACAAAATACGATGTAATAAAAACCATAACGATGCAGTCAAATGTTAAATCCAAACTAATATCATTTGACGTAGGTATCTGCCGCAAATTATCATTCCTTACGTGCGTAATTGGTTATAACATACAATAAATCCAATACATTGTTAAATGTAATTGGTTGTATGTTGGTTGTAACATACAATAAATCCAATAAAATGTTAAAATGTTACTTACTTGCGTTGCAATTGTTGAAAACAAGTCCACTTCTGTAGAAAGCAACTCAACTTCTGCCTCTGGAGCCAAGCTCGATGGCATTTAAAGGGAACAACACTCAGGGGTGGTTTGCGCATGCGCGCGCATGCGCAGTAGCGCTTGGAGCTCATTCTGACGGGGCGGCCCATTTCGACGGGACACCGGCCGGGAGCGGAGTGCAGCTTTAGCCCGTGGAAATCAAGGTAAACACTTTTACAGTTTTTATATTTGTTATTGTAAAGAAGCCGAATTGTAGGCAACACTTTGATTAAACTAAAAGTGAATCACGTGGGACCGCTCTTAATGATTTTTGTCTGGTTTGAACACTTATTTTGGCGAATGCTCAATTACCTGAGGAGTTTTGTATGTTATCAAAACCAACTGATACGTGGCTACTATTCCAACACTTTTATTTATGAACTTTGAGTATTTTCACCAGTGTTTGAAATGAACATTTTGATTATTACAATTAATTATTACAATTTGTGTTTAATGACTTTAATGCTTTGATTGCTTTAATAATTGATTATTAATACATGATTTATTTAAGGAACTTAAATGAACTTTTGGATGAACAATTAGTTATATTAATTATGAATATTTATATATATTAATTATTCAGACTTGTTTAAAGGTTAGTGTCCTGACAATATTAATTACTTGGATTTAAATACATATTTGTGTTTTTGGCTTTCTTGGTCAGGTTTTTCTTGGATGGACGATAACCAACTTCACCTCAACAAACCACCAGACGGCGAGCGAAACAACTGTGCGGTAAGACTGTTTTTCCCCCACCGCTTCTCGAACCGTCAATCATAGATTGTGATTCTCGAACTGTGGATTATACACTGATGAAGTGTTGTGGAGAAAACCTGTTATTTTCCAATAACCAACTCATTTTCCCCCAACAAAACTGGAACTTGAACGTTTTGTTACTTTTTTTTGGGTTATATTTGAATAAATGTTCTGTTGAAACCACTCCTGTTCCCGCTGATGTTCTGAGAACCGCCCCGCCCCCTTGTCATAATGCCGCGCCCCCGTGTCATAACGCCCCGCCCCCGTGTCATAACGCGCCCCCCGCTTGACATAATGGCCCGCCCCCGTGTCATAACGCCCCGCCGCCGTGTCATAACGCCCGGCCTCCTTGTCATAATGCCCCGCCCCCGTGTCATAACGCCCCGCCCCCGTGTCATAACGCCCCGCCCCCTTGACATAACGCCCCGCCCCCCCGTCATAATAAAACGCCCTTACCCTGACGATGGCCACACACAGCAGCATCCATCTCCCACAGGGGTATAATACCCCCCACAGGGGTATAATACTCCTCTTTAATGCCCCACAGAGGTATAATACCCCCCACAGGGGTATAATACCCCCCACAGGGGTATAATACTCCTCTTTAATGCCCCACAGAGGTATAATACCCCCCACAGAGGTATAATACCCCCCACAGGGGTATAATACTCCTCTTTAATGCCCCACAGAGGTATAATACCCCCCACAGGGGTATAATACTCCTCTTTAATGCCCCACAGAGGTATAATACCCCCCACAGGGGTATAATACTCCTCTTTAATGCCCCACAGAGGTATAATACCCCCCACAGAGGTATAATACCCCCCACAGGGGTATAATACCCCCCACAGGGGTATAATACCCCCCACAGGGGTATAATACTCCTCTTTAGGCCCCGGTGATGACATCATCACATTGGGACGTTTGTTTTTTTAAATCAATCATTTTAATTATTGGTCTTGTGGCCGAGGCGATCGACAGAAGAGCCACAAATACGACGGCGTCATTTGTACAAACACACAGACGGAAACAGCAGATTCATCACTCGCTCCGATCAATACGGAAATATGGATATGAGAGACGGAGGAGAGGAGGAGAGAGAGGAGGAGGGAGAGAAGGAGGGAGGAGAGAGAGACAGAAGAGAAGAGGAGGAGAAAGGAGAAAGATGAGAGGGAGTCATCTCCCACGGGCAGCTGGAGGTCCCTGTACTGCCCTCCTACGGAGAAACGAGGTGTTGACCTCCAGTGGAGGGTGGTGCTGACCTCCAGTGGAGGGTGGTGCTGACCTCCAGTGGAGGGTGGTGCTGACCTCCAGTGGAGGGTGGTGCTGACCTCCAGTGGAGGGTGGTGTGACCTCCAGTGGAGGGTGGTGCATGGGGCTGTGGTCACAGACATGTGTCCCACTTTGACCCGAGCACAGCCCGTCAGTGTGTCTCCTGTCCTGCTGAGGAGACACTGGAGCATCTGTCCTGTCCTCTGTCCAATGTGGACAGTGGGGACAGTGTGGACAGTGTGGACAGTGTGGACAGTGTGGACATGTGGGGACAGTGTGGACATGTGGGGACAGTGTGGACAGTGTGGACAGTGTGGACATGTGGACATGTGGGGACAGTGGGGACAGTGTGGACATGTGGGGACAGTGGGGACAGTGGGGACAGTGTGGACAGTGTGGACAGTGGGGACAGTGTGGACAGTATGGACAGTGTGGACAGTGTGGACAGTGTGGACATGTGGGGACAGTGTGGACATGTGGGGACATGTGGGGACAGTGTGGACATGTGGGGACAGTGGGGACAGTGTGGACATGTGGGGACAGTGGGGACAGTGTGGACATGTGGGGACAGTGAGGACAGTGTGGACATGTGGGGACAGTGGGGACATGTGGGGACATGTGGGGACAGTGTGGACATGTGGGGACAGTGGGGACAGTGGGGACAGTGTGGACAGTGGGGACAGTGTGGACAGTGGGGACATGTGGGGACAGTGGGGACAGTGGGGACATGTGGGGACAGTGTGACTTGATCATGTTGGAGTGATAATATTTTAATACAATAATAAATGTATTTTAAAAGTCAAAGTCTCTCTCTCTCTCTCCCCCTCTCTCTCCGCCCTCTGTCTCTCCTCTCTCCGCCCTCTGTCTCTCCTCTCTCCTCTCTCTCCCTCTGTCTCTCCCTCCCTCTCTCCTCCCTTTGTCTCTCCTCTCTCTCTCCCTCCCTCCCACTGTCTCTCTCTCTCTCTCCTCCCTATGTCTCTCCTCTCTCCTCCCTCCCTCCTCCCTCCCTCTCTTTCTCTCTCTTCACTTCTTGTTCTTGTGAGTGACACAGAGGAGCAGTGAAGCAGCTCAGTCAGAGGCTTGTTAAAACTGCACTCCTCCATTTACCCCTCCCTCCATCCCTCCATCCTCCAATCTGCTCCCATACACCCCTCTCATCCCTCCATCCTCCCTCCATCCCTCCATCCCTCCCTCTCTCCGCCAAACTGGCCCATGTCCCGAGTAAAGACATCGATTTAACAAACGCTTAACCAGCAAACAGACACCCCCCAGAGAGAGGAGGAGAGAGGAGGAGAGAGGAGGAGAGAGGAGGAGAGAGGAGGAGAGAGGAGGAGAGGGGAGAGAGGAGGAGAGAGGAGGAGAGAGGAGACAGGAGGAGAGAGGAGGAGAGAGGAGGAGAGAGGAGGAGAGGAGGAGAGAGGAGGAGAGAGGAGGAGAGAGGAGGAGAGAGGAGGAGAGAGGAGAGAGGAGGAGAGAGGGAGAGAGGAGGAGAGAGGAGGAGAGAGGAGAGAGGAGGAGGAGAGAGGAGGAGAGAGGAGAGAGGAGGAGACAGAAGGAGCGAGGAGGAGACAGAAGGAGCGAGGAGACAGGAGGAGAGAGGAAGAGAGGAGGAGAGAGGAAGAGAAGGAGGAGAGAGGAGGAGAGAGGAAGAGAGAGAGGAGAGAGGAGGAGACAGAAGGAGCGAGGAGGAGAGAGGAGGAGAGAGGAGACAGGAGGAGAGAGGAGGAGAGAGGAGGAGAGAGGAGACAGGAGGAGAGAGGAAGAGAGAGGAAGAGAGGAGGAGACAGGAGGAGAGAGGAGGAGAGAGGAGGAGAGAGGAGGAGAGGGGAGAGAGGAGGAGACAGGAGGAGAGAGGAGGAGAGAGGAGAGAGGAGGAGAGGGGAGGAGAGGGGAGACAGGAGGAGAGAGAGAGGAGAGAGGAGGAGAGAGAGGGGAGAGAGGAGACAGGAGGAGAGAGGAGGAGAGAGAGAGGAGAGAGGAGGAGAGAGAGAGGAGAGAGGAGGAGACAGGAGGAGAGGAAGAGAGGAGGAGAGAGAGAGAGAGGAGAGAGGAAGAGAGAAGAGAGGAGGTGAGAGGAGGAGAGAGGAGGAGAGAGGAGGAGAGAGGAGGAAAGAGGAGGAGAGGGGAGAGAGGAGGAGAGGGGAGAGGAGGAGAGAGGAGACGAGAGGAGACGAGAGGAGGAGAGAGGAGGAGGAGAGGGGAGAGATGAGGAGAGAGGAGGGGAGTAGAGGGGCGAGAGAGGAGGAGGGGGAGAGAGAGGAGAGAGGAGGAGAGAGGATGAGGAGAGAGGAGGAGAGAGGAGGGGAGGAGAGGGGAGGAGAGAGGAGGAGAGAGGCGAGAGGAGGAGAGAGGAAGAGAGGAGAGGGGAGGAGAGAGGAGGAGAGAGGCGAGAGGAGGAGAGGCGAGAGGAGGAGAGAGGAAGAGAGGAGGAGAGAGGGAGGAGAGAGAGAGAGGAGGAGAGAGGAAGAGAGAGGCGAGAGGAGGAGAGAGGAAGAGAGGAGGAGAGAGAGGAGAGAGGAGGAGAGAGGAAGAGAGGAGGAGAGAGGAGGAGAGAGGAGGAGAGAGGCGAGAGGAGGAGAGAGGAAGAGAGGAGGAGAGAGAGGAGAGAGGAGGAGAGAGGAAGAGAGGGGGAGAGAGGGGGAGAGAGGAGGAGAGAGGAGGAGGGGAGAGAGAGGAGAGAGGAGGAGAGAGGATGAGGAGAGAGGAGGAGAGAGGAGGGGAGGAGAGGGGAGAGAGGAGAGAGGAGGAGAGAGGAGGAGGGAGTAGGAGGGAGTAGGAGAGAGGGAGGAGAGGAGAGACAGAGGAGAGAGGGAGGAGAGGAGAGAGGGAGGAGAGAGAAAGTGGGGGAGAAAGCAAATGGATGACCAACACAGAGCGACGGAGAGAAACAGAAAGAGAGAGAGAGAGAGACAGAGAAAAGGAGAATGAAAAGAGGAGAGGGAAATAAAAGGGGGAGGAAAGAGGAGAGAGACATTTAAGTAAAATGACGAGGGAGAGAGAGGAATAAACGAGTGAAGGAGCGGGATGGAGAGAGTTATTTACTAACACGTAAAAAGCGATAGAAGAAGAAGAGGAATGGGTGGATGGAGAGTAAAGGGAGGGGGGGAGAAACATTGATTTACCAACACTTAACCGGTAAATTGGCCCCCCCTGAGAGAGAGAGAAGAGAGATGGAGAGATGAATGAAGAGAGCTGGAGAGGGAGCGAGGGATAACGAACGAAAGAGAAGAGCGATGGTTCAAAAGTGTTTCCAGAGCGGCGCCTGGAGACGGAACAAAATCACAAACACAAACAGCGAAAAGAGAGGGATCATTTATTTAAGAGGGAAAAAAGAGAGGGATGAGAGAGGGAGGGAGAGGAGAGATGGAGAGGGATAGAGAAAAGAAGAGAGGAAAGGGAAGAAGAGAGGGGTATGAGAGAG
>JAVJIX010000218.1:707500-730000 GCA_036785185.1 Paratrypauchen microcephalus | reverse complement strand
CAGGACTAATCCAGGATTGAACCAGGACTGAACCAGGACTACACCTGGACTACACCAGGACTAAACCAGGACTACACCAGGACTGAACCAGGACTACACCTGGACTACACCAGGACTGAACCAGGACTACACCAGGACTAAACCAGGACTAAACCAGGACTGAACCAGGACTACACCAGGACTACACCAGGACTAAACCAGGACTAAACCAGGACTACACCAGGACTAAACCAGGACTGAACCAGGACTAAACCAGGACTGAACCAGGACTGAACCAGGACTACACCTGGACTGAACCAGGACTACACCAGGACTGAACCAGGACTAAACCAGGACTACACTAGGACTACACTAGGACTACACCAGGACTAAACCAGGACTACACCAGGACTAAACCAGGACTACACTAGGACTACACTAGGACTACACCAGGACTAAACCAGGACTACACCAGGACTACACTAGGACTACACCAGGACTAAACCAGGACTACACCAGGACTAAACCAGGACTAAACCAGGACTGAACCAGGACTACACCAGGACTACACCAGGACTAAACCAGGACTAAACCAGGACTACACCAGGACTAAACCAGGACTGAACCAGGACTAATTCAGGATTGAACCAGGACTGAACCAGGACTACACCTGGACTACACCTGGACTACACCAGGACTAAACCAGGACTACACCAGGACTAAACCAGGACTAAACCAGGACTGAACCAGGACTGAACCAGGACTACACCAGGACTGAACCAGGACTGAACCAGGACTACACCTGGACTACACCTGGACTACACCAGGACTGAACCAGGACTAAACCAGGACTACACCAGGACTACACCAGGACTAAACCAGGACTACACCAGGACTACACCAGGACTGAACCAGGACTGAACCAGGACTACACCAGGACTACACCAGGACTACACCAGGACTAAACCAGGACTAAACCAGGACTAAACCAGGACTAAACCAGGACTGAACCAGGACTACACCAGGACTACACCTGGACTACACCAGGACTAAACCAGGACTAAACCAGGACTGAACCAGGACTACACCAGGACTACACCTGGACTACACCAGGACTAAACCAGGACTAAACCAGGACTGAACCAGGACTACACCAGGACTACACCAGGACTACACCAGGACTAAACCAGGACTACACCAGGACTAAACCAGGACTGAACCAGGACTAAACCAGGACTGAACCAGGACTAAACCAGGACTACACCTGGACTACACCAGGACTACACTAGGACTGAACCAGGACTGAACCAGGACTACACCTGGACTACACCAGGACTGAACCAGGACTACACTAGGACTACACCAGGACTAAACCAGGACTAAACCAGGACTACACCTGGACTACACCAGGACTGAACCAGGACTACACTAGGACTACACCAGGACTAAACCAGGACTACACCAGGACTACACCAGGACTAAACCAGGACTGAACCAGGACTGAACCAGGACTGAACCAGGACTAAACCAGGACTAAACCAGGACTAAACCAGGACTACACCAGGACTAAACCAGGACTGAACCAGGACTAAACCAGGACTGAACCAGGACTGAACCAGGACTAAACCAGGACTGAACCAGGACTAAACCAGGACTGAACCAGGACTAAACCAGGACTAAACCAGGACTGAACCAGGACTGAACCAGGACTACACCTGGACTACACCAGGACTGAACCAGGACTACACTAGGACTACACTAGGACTACACCAGGACTACACCTGGACTACACCAAGACTAAACCAGGACTACACCAGGACTACACCAGGACTAAACCAGGACTGAACCAGGACTGAACCAGGACTAAACCAGGACTAAACCAGGACTGAACCAGGACTACACCTGGACTGAACCAGGACTGAACCAGGACTGAACCAGGACTGAACCAGGACTACACCAGGACTACACCAGGACTACACCAGGACTAAACCAGGACTGAACCAGGACTAAACCAGGACTGAACCAGGACTGAACCAGGACTACACCAGGACTAAACCAGGACTAAACCAGGACTACACGAGGACTACACGAGGACTAAACCAGGACTGAACCAGGACTAAACCAGGACTGAACCAGGACTACACCTGGACTACACCTGGACTACACCAGGACTGAACCAGGACTACACTAGGACTACACCAGGACTACACCTGGACTACACCTGGACTACACCAGGACTAAACCAGGACTACACCAGGACTAAACCAGGACTACACCAGGACTACACCAGGACTACACCAGGACTAAACCAGGACTAAACCAGGACTGAACCAGGACTACACCAGGACTACACCAGGACTACACCAGGACTACACTAGGACTACACCAGGACTACACCAGGACTAAACCAGGACTAAACCAGGACTACACCAGGACTAAACCAGGACTACACCAGGACTAAACCAGGACTGAACCAGGACTAAACCAGGACTGAACCAGGACTAAACCAGGACTACACCAGGACTAAACCAGGACTGAACCAGGACTACACTAGCACTACACCTGGACTACACCTGGACTAAACCAGGACTAAACCTGGACTAAACCAGGACTAAACCAGGACTGAACCAGGACTGAACCAGGACTAAACCAGGACTAAACCAGGACTGAACCAGGACTAAACCTGGACTGAACCAGGACTGAACCAGGACTACAGCAGGACTGAACCAGGACTAAACCAGGACTACACCACGACTGGACCAGGACTGGACCAGGACTGGACCAGGACTACACCAGGACTAAACCAGGACTAAACCAGGACTACACCAGGACTACACCAGGACTAAACCAGGACTGAACCAGGACTACAGCAGGACTAAACCAGGACTAAACCAGGACTACACCAGGACTAAACCAGTGCTAAACCTGGACTAAACCTGGACTAAACCTGGACTAAACCAGGACTGAACCAGGACTACACCAGGACTACACTAGCCCTACACCTGGACTACACCAGGACTGAACCAGGACTACACCAGGACTACACCAGGACTACACTAGGACTAAACCAGGACTACACCAGGACTACACTGGAACTAAACCAGGGCTAAACCAGGGCTAAACCAGGACTAAACCAGGACTAAACCAGGACTAAACCAGGGCTCAACCAGGACTACACCAGGACTACACCAGGACTACACCAGGACTGAACCAGGACTAAACCAGGACTACACCAGGACTACACCAGGACTACACCAGGACTACACTAGGACTAAACCAGGACTAAACCAGGGCTAAACCAGGACTAAACCAGGACTAGAGCTGGTCTTGTCTGGGTGATTTGACCCAGACACAGGCAGAACATGCAGACTCCTCACAGACAGGCCCGGGAGTCGAACCTGAGACCCTGTGGCTGTGCGCAGATCTGAGCGCGTGCGGAGGAGCCGGGCCGGTGTGAGCGCGTGCGGAGGAGCCGGGCCGGTGTGAGCGCGTGCGGAGGAGCCGGGCCGGTGTGAGCGCGTGCGGAGGAGCCGGGCCGGTGTGAGCGCGTGCGGGGGGTCAGGGTTGTCGATAACATTATGGAGCTCTAATTGACAAAATGGCCGCCGACGCAGATCCGGCGAGGACGAGACAGGTGCAGAAGGCTCACCGCAGAAATATACAGCCCGACTGAAGACCTGGTCCAGACCTGGTCCAGACCTGGTTTAATCCTGGTCTAGACCTGGTTTAGATTTGGTTTAGATCTGGTTTAGACCTGGTTTAGATCTGGTTCAGATCTGGTTTAATCCTGGTCTAGACCTACAGTATTTAGTCTTGGCTTAGACTCTGGGGTTAGACCTAGTTTAAAAATGGTTTAGACAAGTTTATTCCTGGTTTAGTCCTGGTTTAGACCTGGGTTAGACCTGGTTTAGATTTGGTTTAGATCTGGTTTAGACCTGGTTTAGAACTGGTTCAGACCTGGTTTAGATCTGGTTCAGACCTGGTTTAATCCTGGTCTAGACCTGTTTAGTCTTGGTTTAGATTCTGGTTTAGTCCTGGTTTAAACCTGGTTTAGACAAGTTTAGTCCTGGGTTAGTCCTGGGTTAGTCCTGGGTTAGTCCTGGTTTAGACCTGGTTTAGACCTGGTTTAGACCTGGTTTAGTTCTGGTTTAGTTCCATTTTTATTTCTTTCTAATCTAAACTTTGAGCTGCTCTTTGTCTGGGGAGAGTTTGTGTGAAACGAGGATTCACTCTTAAACGACACAGAGGAAGAGTGGAAGAAAGAGTTGAGGAGGAGGAGTGGAGGAGTGGAGGAGGAGTGGAAGAAAGAGTGGAGGAGGAGTGGAGGAGTGGAGGAGTGTAACAGCTTCTGTCACCAGCAAAAGGCCACCAAACAAGAGAGGGATGAGAAGAGGAGGAGGAGGAGGAGAGGGACGCTGCCAAACAAGTCCAATTATTATGTACCGAGAGAGGGATGAGAGGAGAGGGAGAGAGGAGGAGAGAGAGAGAGAAGAGGAGGAGAGAGAGGGGGGGAGAAAGGGGAGGAGAGAGAGAGGGGGGAGAGAGAGAGGGAGAGAGAGGGGGAGAGAGGAGACGAGGAGGAAAGAGAGAGGAGGAGAGAGGGAAGAGGAGGAGAGAAACATCTAAACAAGTCCAGTTACACTGAAAAAGAGAGAGAGGACGGAGAAAGGGAGAATGGAGTGGGGGAAAGAGAGAGGAGAGGAGGAGTGTAAAGTCCAATTACACTGAACAGTAAGAGAGGGATGAGGAGAGAGGAAGGAGAGAGGAGGAGGAGGAGGAGTGCGAGGCGTCACGGATCAGGCAGGTCGTGATAATTCGCCGTGATGGCGCTAAAGGCCGCCGCCGTATTCGCACGCGGCCTCCATTTTGTCAGCCAGTCCCAGAGGAGCAAAGCATGATGGGACAGAGAGAGGAAAAGGTCACGAGCAGAAACGAACGAGTAAACGAACGAGAAACGAACGACTAAAGATCTGAGAGAGAGAGAAGAGAGGGGGATTTTGAGGAGGAATCAGAACCCCTTTACCTTTCATGTTTCTCTCTCTCCTCTTTCTTCTCTTTCCTCCCGTTCTCTTGTTCAACTCTCTCTCTCCATCCCCCCTTTCTTCTCTCTCTTTCTTCTCTCTCTCTCTTCTCTCCCTTTTTTCTTCTCTCTCTCTCTTCTTTCCCTTTCTTTTCACTCTCTTCTCTCCCTTTTTTCTTCTTTCTCTCTCTTCTCCCCCTTCTTTCTCTCTCTCCCATCCCCTCTTTTGTTTGTACTCTCTCCCCCTTTCTTTTCTCTCTCTCTTCTCCCTTTCTTCTCTCTCTTCTCTCCCTTTCTTCTCTCTCTCTCTTCTCTCCCTTTTTTCTTCTTTCTCCCTCTTCTCTCCCTTTTTTCACTCTCTTCTCTCCCTTTTTCTTCTTTCTCTCTCTTCTCCCTCTTCTTTCTCTCTCTCCCACCCCCCTTTTGTTTGTACTCTCTCCCCCTTTCTCCTCTCTCTCTCTCTCTTTCTTCTCCCCTTTCTTCTTTCTTTCTCTCTCTTCTCTCCCTTTATTCTCTCTCTCTCTTCTCCCCCTTATTTCTCTCTCTCTCTTCTCTCCCTTTCTTATCACTCTCTTCTCTCCCTTTTTTCTTCTTTCTCTCTCTTCTCTCCCTTTCTCCCATCATTCATTTGTTCACATTCCTCCCCCTCTTTCTCTCCCCCCCTCTCTCTCTCTCTTTCCCTCCCTCTTTCTCTCTCTCCTTGTTTATTTGTGAGCTGTTAGTATTTGTCTCTCCTTCCTCTCTTCCTCCTCACCTCTTTCTCCTCCCTCTCTACACTCTCTCTCCCTCTCTCCTCGTTTATTTGTCAGTTCTTGGTTTCTCTCTCCCTCTTTTCTCTCTTTCTCTCCTTGTTTATTTGTGAGCTGTTATCTTTCTCCTCCCTCCCTC
The DNA here is from genome assembly GCA_036785185.1 of Paratrypauchen microcephalus. Lineage (NCBI taxonomy): Eukaryota > Metazoa > Chordata > Actinopteri > Gobiiformes > Gobiidae > Paratrypauchen > Paratrypauchen microcephalus. The sequence continues at coordinate 724,113 of JAVJIX010000218.1, read as the reverse complement.
CCTCGTTCTCTCTCTCCTCGTTTACTTGTCAGTTTTAAGGACTTTCTCTCCCCCTCTCTTCACCTCCCTCCCCGTCCTCCCTCGCTCTCCTCGTTTATTTGTCAGTTCTTCTTTCCGTTATCGATCTGTCCATCGTTAGCGTTGCTTTGTTGTTCGGTGGAGGGTAAAAAAGTTCACATTATAACAGACAGAAGCGCTGCGTCCGTCTCCGCTCCGCCTCTCCTGCGTCTCCACGGAGACGGGCCCCAGGAAGGTCCCACAGTGCAGCTTTAAGGTCCACGTTATTGTCCCAAATGTGTCCTCTGCACACAGGGAGAACACGCAAACTCCACACAGACACAGAGAGAACACGCAAACTCCACACAGACACAGAGAGAACACGCAAACTCCACACAGGGAGAACACGCAAATTCCACACAGGGAGAACACGCAAACTCCACACAGACACAGAGAGAACACGCAAACTCCACACAGGGAGAACACGCAAACTCCACACACAGAGAACACGCAAACTCCACACAGGGAGAACACGCAAACTCCACACAAGGAGAACACGCAAACTCCACACAGACACAGAGAGAACACGCAAACTCCACACAGACACAGAGAGAACACGCAAACTCCACACAGACACAGAGAGGACACGCAAACTCCACACAGGGAGAACACGCAAACTCCACACAGGGAGAACACGCAAACTCCACACAAGGAGAACACGCAAACTCCACACAGACACAGAGAGAACACGCAAACTCCACACAGGGAGAACACGCAAACTCCACACAAGGAGAACACGCAAACTCCACACAGACACAGAGAGGACACGCAAACTCCACACAGGGAGAACACGCAAACTCCACACACAGAGAACACGCAAACTCCACACAGGGAGAACACACAAACTCCACACAGACACAGAGAGAACACGCAAACTCCACACAGACACAGAGAGGACACGCAAACTCCACACAGGGAGAACACGCAAACTCCACACAGACACAGAGAGGACACGCAAACTCCACACAGGGAGAACACGCAAACTCCACACAAGGAGAACACGCAAACTCCACACAAGGAGAACACGCAAACTCCACACAAGGAGAACACGCAAACTCCACACAGACACAGAGAGAACACGCAAACTCCACACAGGGAGAACACGCAAACTCCACACAGGGAGAACACGCAAACTCCACACACAGAGAACACGCAAACTCCACACAGGGAGAACACACAAACTCCACACAGACACAGAGAGAACACGCAAACTCCACACAGACACAGAGAGAACACGCAAACTCCACACAGACACAGAGAGAACACACAAACTCCACACAGACACAGAGAGAACACACAAACTCCACACAGGGAGAACACACAAACTCCACACAAACTCCACACACGGAGAACACGCAAACTCCACACAAGGAGAAAACAAACCGGGGACCCTGCTGCTGTGAGGTGTTGGTGTTTGTCCTGAAGAGTCTGGATGGACCCGAGATGTGACAGAACCTAACTCCTACATCCTAACTCCTACATCCTAACTCCTACATCCTAACTCCTACATCCTAGCTCCTACATCCTAGCTCCTACATCCTAGCTCCTACATCCTACCTCTTAGCTCCTACATCCTAACTCCTACATCCTAACTCCTACATCATACATCCTAGCTCCTACATCCTAACTCCTACATCCTAACTCCTAGCTCCTACATCTTAACTCCTACATCCTACATCCTAACTCCTAGCTCCTACATCCTACATCTTAACTCCTACATCCTAGCTCCTACATCCTAGCTCCTACATCCTGCCCCCTAACCCCGGGACAGAAAGCCAAAGAGAAGGAACCTCTTACCTCCTACTGAACCATCTCCTTCGCCTGAAACACAAGGACACATCCTAACTCCTCCCTCCTCTGTCCTAGATTCCTCACCTCCTGAAATAAAAATGAAGCTCATTGGCGTCAGCAGTTACAGGGGAGAATCTGGAGTCCATCTGAGGAACCCCCAGGATCCTGTTGCGGCTTCAGAAGAACATCTCAGACCAAACTGAGGCTCACAGCAGCAGGAACAGAGAGAGGAGCCACAATATTCCACCGGAGCCAGAACAGAGCCAGAGCCAGAAGAGCCGGAAGAGCCAGAAGAGCCGGAGCCAGAAGAGCCGGAGCCAGAAGAGCCGGAGCCAGAAGAGCCAGAAAAGCCAAAAGAGCCAGAAAAGCCAAAAGAGCCAGAAAAGCCAGAAGAACCGGAGTCAGGAGAGCCAGAGCCAGAAGAGCCAGCAGAGCCTGAGCCAGCAGAGCCGGAGCCAGAAGAGCCGGAGCCAGAAGAGCCGAAGCCAGAAGAGCCAGAAAAGCCAGAAGAGCCAGAAAAGCCAAAAGAGCCAGAAAAGCCAGAGGAGCCGGAGCCAGAAGAACCGGAGTCAGGAGAGCCAGAAGAGCCGGAGCCAGAAGAGCCAGAGCCAGAAGAGCCAGAAGAGCCGGAGCCAGAAGAGCCGGAGTCAGAAGAGCCAGAAGAGCCAGAGATAGAAAGATGGATGCGAACGAGTACGGGGATATCCTGGACGAAAACCTTCTCCAGAGCTCAGGACCTCAGACTGGGCCGAAGGTTCACCTTCCAACAAGACGATGACCCTAAGCACACGACTAAAAGAACGAAGGAGCGGCTTCACCACAACTCCGGCCCAGAGCCCTGACTTAAACCCAACTGAGCATCTCTGGAGAGACCTGAAAATGTCTCCACCAACGTTCACCGTCCAACCTGACAGAACTGGAGAGGATCTGCAGGAGGAACGGCAGAGGATCCCCAAATCCAGGGCTGGAAAACTTCAGCATTCCCAAAAAGAATCAAAAGGAACTTCTACTAAATACTGAGCAAAGGGTCTGAATACTTCTGACCATGTAAAGGGTCTGAATACTTCTGACATGTAAAGGGTCTGAATACTTCTGACCATGTAAAGGGTCTGAACACTTCTGACCATGTAAAGGGTCTGAACACTTCTGACCATGTAAAGGGTCTGAATACTTCTGACATGTAAAGGGTCTGAATACTTCTGACATGTAAAGGGTCTGAACACTTCTGACATGTAAAGAGTCTGAATACTTCTGACCATGTAAAGGGTCTGAATACTTCTGACATGTAAAGGGTCTGAATACTTCTGACCATGTAAAGGGTCTGAATACTTCTGACATGTAAAGGGTCTGAATACTTCTGACATGTAAAGGGTCTGAATACTTCTGACATGTAAAGGGTCTGAACACTTCTGACATGTAAAGGGTCTGAATACTTCTGACCATGTAAAGGGTCTGAATACTTCTGACCATGTAAAGGGTCTGAATACTTCTGACCATGTAAAGGGTCTGAATACTTCTGACATGTAAAGGGTCTGAATACTTCTGACATGTAAAGGGTCTGAATACTTCTGACCATGTAAAGGATCTGAACACTTCTGACATGTAAAGGGTCTGAATACTTCTGACCATGTAAAGGGTCTGAATACTTCTGACCATGTAAAGGGTCTGAATACTTCTGACATGTAAAGGGTCTGAACACTTCTGACATATAAAGGGTCTGAACACTTCTGACATGTAAAGAGTCTGAATACTTCTGACATGTAAAGGGTCTGAATACTTCTGACATGTAAAGGGTCTGAACACTTCTGACATGTAAAGGGTCTGAATGCTTCTGACCATGTAAAGGGTCTGAATACTTCTGACATGTAAAGGGTCTGAATACTTCTGACCATGTAAAGGGTCTGAATACTTCTGACATGTAAAGAGTCTGAACACTTCTGACATGTAAAGGGTCTGAATACTTCTGACATGTAAAGGGTCTGAATACTTCTGACCATGTAAAGGGTCGGAATACTTCTGACATGTAAAGAGTCGGAATACTTCTGACCATGTAAAGGGTCTGAATACTTCTGACCTGTAAAGAGTCTGAATACTTCTGACCTGTAAAGGGTCGGAATACTTCTGACCATGTAAAGGGTCGGAATACTTCTGACCATGTAAAGGGTCGGAATACTTCTGACCATGTAAAGGGTCGGAATACTTCTGACCATGTAAAGGGTCTGAACACTTCTGACCATGTAAAGGGTCTGAACACTTCTGACCATGTAAAGGGTCTGAACACTTCTGACATGTAAAGGGTCTGAATACTTCTGACATGTAAAGGGCCTGAATACTTCTGATATGTGAGATTTCACTTTTTCTTTAAGAAATCTGCAAAAATGTCACAATTCTGTGTGTTTCTGTCAGTAGGGGGCGCTGTGTGAACTTTAATGAGGGGAAAAAAATGAACTTAAATGATTTTAGTAAATGGAGCAAAATAACAAAGAGTGAAACATTTAAGGGTCTGAACACTTTCTGTACACACTGTAAATAAAGAGAATATGGATCTGAGCTCCTCACAGGTTTAACTCAGAGGACACAAACTACTGCTTCTGCTGCTGTACCGCTGAACATATGGACTGGAGAGATTGTGGGGGGAGGAAGGAGGATGGAGGGAGAGGTGGGGAGTGAGAGATGGAGGAGGAGGATGGAGGGAGAGGTGGGGAGTGAGAGATGGAGGAGGAGGATGGAGGGAGAGGTGGGGAGTGAGAGATGGAGGAGGAGGATGGAGGGAGAGGTGGGGAGTGAGAGGAGGAGGATGGAGGGAGAGTCTGTAGGTAAAGGTCAGATCTGAGATGTTTGAGGTCAGAAGAAGCTCCTCTGAGACTCTGAACAAGTGTTTACAAGACAAACCACAAAGAACGCTAATGTGAAAGACGAGAGAGAGGGAGGAGAGAGGAGATGAGAAGAAGAGAGGAGGAGTTTAAAATCTTTATTTTTCTTCCTTTATTGGCACAGGTTTGAATCGGTCAAACTTCACATTTGGTTCAGACGTTTTTTTACACAAAACAAAAACATCAGCAGGAATAAAAACATAAAACCTGTGGCCTTCATGTGACCTGAGATCTACAGGATTAAAGACAAACTAAAGGGTCACACATCTAAAGCCACAGTGTGGAACTTTCTGGAGGCAGCACATTTAAAGGGATAGTGTTTTTTTTTTTGTTTTTTGTTTTTTTTTTAAATGTGAATCTGTCTGGGTTCCCCTCTAACAGTGTCACCGCGTCGTCTCAGCCCGGTTCTGCTCCGGTTCTGCTCCGGTTCTGTAGCTCGAGAAGGTAGTTCCGGTAAGTTCGTGGGGGCCTTTAATAAAGCTTGTTTTTCTTCTCAAAACAACATTTGTCTAAAAAGTGATATATTTGCGTCACAAACAGTTGTCTGCTAAAAATTCAGCAGCCTAATTCACTTTCACATATTTTCTCTCGACTCGTATCCCTGCGCCCACGTTAGCCGTATTAGCCTGTTCACTTTAAGCGGATGTGTACGGCGGATGCAGTACGGCGACATCCGCCGTAAGCGGATGTTTACAAGTGAACAGGCTAATACGGCTAACGTGGGCGCAGGGATACGAGTCGAGAGAAAATATGTGAAAGTGAATTAGGCTGCTGAATTTTTAGCAGACAACTGTTTGTGACGCAAATATATCACTTTTTAGACAAATGTTGTTTTGAGAAGAAAAACAAGCTTTATTAAAGGCCCCCACGAACTTACCGGAACTACCTTCTCGAGCTACAGAACCGGAGCAGAACCGGAGCAGAACCGGAGCAGAACCGGGCTGAGACGATGCGGTGAGCGGCACCGCACTGTTAGAGGGGAACCCAGACAGAACAGGGAACATAAAAAAACCGCACTATCCCTTTAAAGTTAACGCCATGGCGACATGACGACAGAAGCGTTTTATGCCACACTGTGGAATATTAGAGCAAAGGACCAACATTTCCATGGAAACATGCAAATAAGAGTCAGGTTTGTGGAGATGCGAGCTCAGACACAGTGAACAAAACCAACACGGAAAAAGTGACGTAATGTGACTTTAACCGCCATAAAACTGTTTTTGCATTTTGTTTCTAAATGTCCCTTTGCTCCCTGTGCTGAGTCCCTCCCCCTGCAGAGCGACGCACTAATGAACCTCCTGATGCACCTCCTCATGAACCTCCTGACGCACCTCCTCATGAACCTCCTCATGAACCACCTCATGAACCTCCTGATGCACCTCCTCATGAACCTCCTGACGCACCTCCTCATGAACCTCCTGACGCACCTCCTCATGAACCTCCTCATGAACCTCCTGACGCACCTCCTCATGAACCACCTCATGAACCTCCTGATGCACCTCCTCATGAACCTCCTGGTGAACCTCCTGGTGAACCTCCTGATGCACCTCCTCATGAACCTCCTCATGAACCTCCTGATGCACCTCCTCATGAACCTCCTGATGCACCTTCTCATGAACCTCCTGGTGAACCTCCTGCATCAGGTTTGTCCAGGTGTTGTGTTCAGTTTTGTCTCATGTTTTTGTAGATTCATGGAGAATTGTCGTGTGGAGCCTGGAGGCGGAGCCTCGTACAGACTCGTACTGTGGGAGCCTGGAGGATGTAGGCTTCTGGGCGGAGGCTCGTACAGTTAACCATAAGGAGGTTTTGAATAGGGCCCGGGAGAGATCACTAGATGACTCTAGAACCTCTTCAGGTTTGTGATGAGGAACATTAGAACGTCACATGCATAACGTCTGTTTGAAAGTTCTTCTGGTGCAGAGTCGGCGTCAGTTTGGCAAACGCCATTTGGCACATGCTACATTAGCTCAATGCTACATTATCTCAATGCTACATTAGCTCAATGCTACATTAGCTCAATGCTACATTAGCTAAACGCTACATTAGCTAAACGCTACATTAGCTCGATGCTACATTAGCTCGATGCTTCTGTCTGAGCTGTGGTCGGCTCAGTTATAAAATAATTGAATATTAAATAATGAATATGACAATAATAAATATTGAATATGAAATAGTTTAAACGGAGGATTTTCTCCTGTTTCATTCTGACACAAACGAGACTTTCCTGTATAAAAATATGAAAAGTGTTTTAAATATTTCTCGTATTAAGTGTCTGTGGAGACAGGTGGAGACAGGTGGTGGTGACGGGTGAAGATGGGTGGAGACAGGTGGTGACGGGTGCACGTTTTAAATGAGTCACTGACTCAATCGTCACTTTCAGCTCCCCTCACACCCACCCCTCCACCTCGCCCCTCCCCCTCTCTCACACCCACCCCTCCACCTCGCCCCTCCCCCTCTCTCACACCCACCCCTCCACCTCGCCCCTCCCCCTCTCTCAGACCCACCCCTCCCCCTCGCCCCTCCCCCTCTCTCAGACCCACCCCTCCACCTCGCCCCTCCCCCTCTCTCAGACCCACCCCTCCACCTCGCCCCTCCCCCTCTCTCAGACCCACCCCTCCACCTCGCCCCTCCCCCACACACCCACCCCTCCACCTCGCCCCTCCCCCTCTCTCAGACCCACCCCTCCACCTCGCCCCTCCCCCTCTCTCAGACCCACCCCTCCACCTCGCCCCTCCCCCACACACCCACCCCTCCACCTCGCCCCTCCCCCTCTCTCAGACCCACCCCTCCACCTCGCCCCTCCCCCTCTCTCAGACCCACCCCTCCACCTCGCCCCTCCCCCTCTCTCAGACCCACCCCTCCACCTCGCCCCTCCCCCTCTCTCAGGCCCCCCCCTCCACCTCTCCCCTCCCCCTCTCTCAGACCCACCCCTCCACCTCCACGGCGAAGGGTTCGGTGACACCGATGCGGCCGCTGTTCACGATCACACACTCGGTGTACGGCAGGTTCCTGTCGTTCGTGTCCTGGAGCTCGATCGTGTGAACCACCGTCTGAAACACAGAGAGTTTAGTACAGACGAGAGGGACGGACCAAAACATCACACCAAAACATCACACCAAAACATTACACCAAAACATTACACCAAAACATCACACCAAAACATTACACCAAAACATTACACCAAAACATCACACCAAAACATCACACCAAAACATCACACCAAAACATCACCGGGGAGAGAGAGAGAGAGAGAGAGACACCAAAACATCACAACAAAACATCACAACAAAACATTACACCAAAACATCACACCAAAACATCACACCAAATCATTACACCAAAACATCACACCAAAACATCACACCAAAACATCACACCAAAACATTACACCAAAACATCACATCAAAACATTACACCAAAACATCACACCAAAACATCACACCAAAACATCACAACAAAACATCACACCAAAACATCACACCAAAACATCACACCAAAACATCACACCAAAACATCACACCAAAACATCACACCAAAACATCACAACAAAACATCACACCAAAACTTCACACCAAAACATCACACCAAAACATCACACCAAAACATCACACCAAAACATCACACCAAAACATCACACCAAAACATCACCGGGGAGAGAGAGAGAGAGAGAGAGAGAGAGAGAGACACCAAAACATCACACCAAAACATCACACCAAAACATCACACCAAAACATCACACCAAAACATCACATCAAAACATCACACCAAAACATCACACCAAAACATCACAACAAAACATCACACCAAAACATCACACCAAAACATCACACCAAAACATCACAACAAAACATCACACCAAAACATCACACCAAAACATCACACCAAAACATCACATCAAAACATCACAACAAAACATCACACCAAAACATCACAACAAAACATCACACCAAAACATCACACCAAAACATCACACCAAAACATCACCGGGGAGAGAGAGAGAGAGAGAGAGAGAGAGAGACACCAAAACATCACACCAAAACATCACAACAAAACATCACAACAAAACATCACACCAAAACATCACATCAAAACATCACACCAAAACATCACACCAAAACATCACAACAAAACATCACACCAAAACATCACACCAAAACATCACACCAAAACATCACACCAAAACATCACAACAAAACATCACACCAAAACATCACACCAAAACATCACACCAAAACATCACAACAAAACATCACACCAAAACATCACACCAAAACATCACAACAAAACATCACACCAAAACATCACACCAAAACATCACACCAAAACATCACATCAAAACATCACAACAAAACATCACACCAAAACATCACACCAAAACATCACACCAAAACATCACAACAAAACATCACACCAAAACATCACACCAAAACATCATAACAAAACATCACACCAAAACATCACACCAAAACATCACACCAAAACATCACACCAAAACATCACACCAAAACATCACAACAAAACATCACACCAAAACATCACACCAAAACATCACCGGGGAGAGAGAGAGAGAGAGAGAGAGAGAGACACCAAAACATCACACCAAAACATCACCGGGGAGAGAGAGAGAGAGAGAGAGAGAGAGACACCAAAACATCACACCAAAACATCACAACAAAACATCACACCAAAACATCACACCAAAACATCACCGGAGAGAGAGACACCAAAACATCACCGGAGAGGAGAGAGAGACACCAAAAACATCACCGGAGAGAAGGAGAGAGAGACACCAAAACATCACCGGAGAGAAGGAGAGAGAGACACCAAAACATCACACCAAAACATCACCGGAGAGAGAGACAGAGAGAGACACCAAAAGGAGTCCTGGGTCCTGCTCTGATGTAAACGTTTGTTTTTCTTCTCTTGCTCAGACTAACAGAGTTTAAGGCTACGTTTATACGGCGACGATCAAAACAGAAGACGCAAAAATGGCGTCTCGTCTTCAATTTTTTATCCACATTTAGACGAGCGTTCTCAACAGGAAATGTTTGTTTATACGACGACGCAAAAGTGGGCGAATTCGATTGATTATGCATGCCAGGCCGCTAATAATATAATATTTATTAATAATAATATAATGCTGGTAATATAATGTCAGAGCTACCTTTTTCAGGACACCGACAGGGGCTAAAAACATGATAAAAACACAATAAAAACAATAAAAACATGATAAAAAACAATAAAAAAAACAAACAAACAATAAAAACATGATAAAAACATGATAAAAACAATAAAAACACACAAAAAACAGGATAAAAACACCGCACACGGCACCGGGGACCCGGGCGTCCGAAGGCCGGACGTGGACCCTGACTGCAGCGTCCGGCCTTCCCAGTTTCCAGGAGAATCCAGCTCTTCCTCACCATTCCGTCCAGGACTTTCCCGAAGACGACGTGCTTCCCGTCGAGCCAGGGCGCCCTGGTGGCCAGGATGAAGAACTGCGATCCGTTTGTGTCCGGGCCTGCGTTGGCCATGCTCACCTGCAGGGGGCGACACAGGGATGGGGCATTTACACACAGGGCCCTGTATCTGTCTCCGTGGAGATTTGACTGGAATGTTCCACAGTGTTATCTTTTTCACTTAAAGGTGTTTTTAGAGCTCAGAAATACAAACGCCTGTTTCACCGCTGTGCACGGCCAAAATAAACCCTGACACATCCCTTTAAATAAACCCCATGTGCTGGTCTGGACTTAGTCTGGACTGGACTGGTCTAGGTCTAGGTCCTGGTCTTGTTCTGTTCTTGTTCTTGTCTTGGTCTTGTTCTGGTCTTGTTCTGGTTCTGGTCTTGGTCTTGGTCTTGGTCTTGGTCTTGGTCCTGGTCCTGGTCTGGTCCTGGTCCTGGTCTTGGTCCTTTTCTGGGTCTGGTCTTGTTCTGGTCTTGGTCCTGGTCTGGTCTTGTTCTGGTCTTGTTCTGGTCCTGGTCTTGGTCCTGGTCTGGTCTTGGCCTTGGTCTTGGTCCTGGTCTTGGTCCTGGTCTTGGTCTCTGGTCGTGTTGGACTCACCCATCCTGCTCCCAGGTGTTTCAGTCTGAAGTTCTCGTCAGCGAAGGTGGAGCCGTAGATACTGTGACCTGGAAGTGCAGCCAGAGATCAGAACCCGGTCTAAACCCGGTCTAAACCCAGTCTAAACCCGGTCTAAGCCCGGTCTAAACCCGGTCTAAGCCCGGTCTAAACCCGGTCTAAACCCAGTCTAAACCCGGTCTAAGCCCGGTCTAAGCCCGGTCTAAACCCGGTCTAAACCCGGTCTAACCCAGCCTAAACCCGGTCTAAACCCGGTCTAAACCCAGTCTAAACCCGGTCTAAGCCCGGTCTAAGCCCGGTCTAAACCCGGTCTAAACCCGGTCTAACCCAGCCTAAACCCGGTCTAAACCCGGTCTAACCCGGTCTAAACCCGGTCTAAAGTCCAGATCCGGGTTCACGAGTCCAGATCCAGGTTCAAAAGTCCAGATCCAGGTTCAAAAGTCCAGATCCAGGTTCAAAAGTCCAGATCCGGGTTCACGAGTCCAGATCCAGGTTCAAAAGTCCAGGTTCAGATTCACGAGTCCAGATCTGGGTTCTTGAGTCCAGATCCAGGTTCAAAAGTCCAGATCCGGGTTCACGAGTCCAGATCCGGGTTCAAAAGTCCAGATCCGGGTTCACGAGTCCAGATCCAGGTTCAAAAGTCCAGGTTCAGATTCACGAGTCCAGATCTGGGTTCTTGAGTCCAGATCCAGGTTCAAAAGTCCAGATCCGGGTTCACGAGTCCAGATCCGGGTTCAAAAGTCCAGATCCGGGTTCTCGAGTCCAGATCCAGGTTCAAAAGTCCAGATCCGGGTTCTCGAGTCCAGATCCAGGTTCAAAAGTCCAGGTCCGGGTTCAAATGGGTTTAGGTTAAAGCTGCACTATGTAACTTTTCTGTACGAGGCTCCATCGAATGCTTTTCTCCACAGAGATGTTGTCTGGAATGTTCCACAGTGTGGCATTAAACCTTTCTATCTTCATGGAGACCAAACCGGACCAAGTTCCAGGTCAGATCTGTGGAGAGGCGACCCCGACCTCGAGACTCGGACTTCTCGGACTGTGGCTCCAAAAAGGGGGCGCAGTGTTTCAGGACAGTTTGCTCGGGTTTTTTAAGCGTAAATGAACATTTTTCAGATAAAATGGAGATAGATTTATAAAAACATTGAGCCACATTAACTGTAAAATACAAATAAATGTAGGAAATGACAAAGATGGTCTCGATCTTTAAAAAGTCTTGGTCTTGTCTCGGTCTTGACCCTCAGAGGTCTCGTTCTTGACGACAACACAACTTATGCTGCGTCCCATTCCTCTGTCTTACCCCTCCATCTTACCCCTACCCCTCGCTTTTGCGCGTTCATGTGAGGACAAGGGGTGTCCCGATTCTAATTCTGATCAAGGGCTCGGGCCACGACCTCGGGCGACATACCCCTTGAAACGAAGTAAACGCTCGACCAGACTTGAAACGAAGGGGTACGCCTACAAGCTCAGGCAGGTTTTGGGATCAGGACAATGAGGACTAAACCGGGACTAAACCAGGTCTGACCCGTTTTCATGCTTTATGTTCTACGTTACTTTTAGCGAACTGTTGTCGCGGTGTCTGTTTAGCCGACATTATCGTTTTCATCGAACTTTCACGTATAAACGTATTGTGGAGCTGAGGTACCCGATAATCCTCGACATTTGTTGATGTTCGTTTGCGTCAGTTGTTGTCGCCTCTGTAGACGTAGCAGCTCAGGTAGAGGCGAGGGACGATGACGCAAACGGTAATCGAGCGGCGTCCCTTTTCTTAGGGGAACATTCGTACCCCGAGCCCTCTCAGCTCGGTATCGAGGCGCAAGACAAAGACGTAGGTAAAGGGGAAGAGGTAAGACAGAGGAATGGGACGCAGCCTGAAAACCCTGGGGCCCCTTTCCCCCCCGTCTCCTGCCCTGAGGTGTACCCCAGGTGGAGGTGTACAGGACCCCCGGTCCCGTACCCTCGGTCTCGTACCCCCAATCCCCCCGTACCCCCAGCCCCGTACTCACAGTCCCCATACCCCCGGTCTCGTACCCCCAGTCCCCCCGGTCCCCGTACCCCCGGTCCCCGTACCCCTGGTCCCGTACCCCCTGTCCCGTACCCCCAGTCCCCGTACCCCCGGTCCAGTACCCCCGGTCCCGTACCCCCGGTCCCCCCGTACACCCGGTCCCTGTACCCCCAGTCCCCGTACCCCCGGTCCCCCCGTACCCCCGGTCCCGTACCCCCGGTCCCCCCGTACACCCGGTCCCGTACCCCCGGTCCCGTCTCCGTTGGCGAAGTCTCCTCCCTGGATCATGAAGTCTTTAATGACGCGGTGGAACTTGGAGCCTTTGTATCCGTAATCCTTCTGCGGAAAAAGAACGTAAACACATATTAACGCTCGGGGAGGGCATCTGACACACGGGGAGGGCATCTGACACACGGGGAGGGCATCTGACCTCTCCTGTCGCCAGGGCGACGAAGTTGGCGACTGTGAGAGGGACGACTTCTCCAAAGAGTCCGATGACGATTCTGCCGACCTCATGACCCCCGACCGTCACGTCAAAGAACACCTACAGGAGAGGGTCAGAGGAGAGGGTCAGAGGAGAGGGTCAGAGGAGAGGGTCAGAAGAGAGGGTCAGAGGAGGAGAGGGTCAGAGGAGAGGGTCAGAGGAGAGGGTCAGAGGAGAGGGTCAGAAGAGAGGGTCAGAGGAGAGGGTCAGAGGAGAGGGTCAGAGGAGAGGGTCAGAGGAGGAGAGGGTCAGAAGAGAGGGTCAGAGGAGACGGTCAGAGGAGAGGGTCAGAAGAGAGGGTCAGAGGAGAGGGTCAGAGGAGGAGAGGGTCAGAAGAGAGGGTCAGAGGAGAGGGTCAGAGGAGGAGAGGGTCAGAGGAGAGGGTCAGAGGAGGAGAGGGTCAGAGGAGAGGGTCAGAGGAGGAGAGGGTCAGAGGAGAGGGTCAGAAGGTCAGAGGGTCAGATCGTTTGTTTCTAGTTGACCCACAGGAGCAGTGCACGTGCTGATCTCAGAATCTAAATCAGAATTCACAATTCAGAAGATCTGGATTCATCTGAAATCCTCATCCGGGTCCTCCGTGTCTGCGCACGCGGAGCCGTGATTTTTCTGCGGGTCAGCTGTTCACGCGCACGGAGCACGCACGCGCGTTATCTCCGTCCGAGAGCGCGCGCGTGGACAGATGTGTGTGTGCGCGCGCGTACGTGACACTGAGCCGCGTCCGTCCACACGCACGCGTCCCGCTCTGGCATTTACGCGCCTGTTTACGCTCGTGCACGTGAGCTGTCCCATTATAACGTACGTGCACGGCTCCACACACACGCGCACGCACACACGCGCTGGGTGAACGGGAGTAAAATGCGGCAGAATCTCCGGTACCTTCTCCGTGACTTTCGGCCCGTTCCGTGAATCTACGAACGACACCGACAGCACGAGCGCCACGAGCACGAGCGCACGAGACATGACGAGGGCACGAGGACACCAGGACGCACGCGGCACAGCGGGGGGCACAGCGGGGGGCACAGCCGGACACCAGCGCTCCAAACCCGGCCACAGTCTCCAAGACGCTCCGCTCTGAAGGAGGAGCCTGGAGATAAGACCCGCCCACCACCGAGGAGGAGGGAGGAGGAGGGGAGGAGGGGGAGAGGAGGAGGAGGAGGAGGAGGGGAGAAGAGGAGGGGAGGAAGAGGGGGAGAGGAGGAGAGGGAGGAGGAGGGAGGAGAGTGAGAGGAGGAGGAGAGGAAGAGGAGGAGAGGGAGAGGAGGAGGGGAGAAGAGGAGGGGAGGAAGAGGAGGAGGGAGGAGAGGGGGAGAGGGGAGAGGAGGAGGAGGAGGAGAGGAGGGAGGAGGAGAGCGAGAGGAGGAGAGAGAGGAGGAGGAGAGGAAGAGGAGGAGAGGGAGGAGGAGGAGAGGAGGAGGAGGGAGGAGAGTGAGAGGAGGAGAGTGAGAGGAGGAGGAGAGGAAGAGGAGGAGAGGGAGAGGAGGAGAGGGAGAGGAGGAGGAGAGAGAGGAGGAGAAGAGGAGGAGGGAGGAGAGCGAGAGAGGGAGAAGAGAATGAGAGGGAGAGGAGGAGAGGGAGAAGAGGAGAGTGAGAGGAGGAGGAGGGAGGAGGAGAGAGAGGAGGAGAGGAGGGAGGAGAAGAGCAGGAGGGAGGAGAGCAAGAGGAGAAGGAGGAGGACAGGGAGGAGGAGGAGAGGGTGGAGGAAAGAGAGGAGGAGGGCGAGGAGGAGAGGGGGAGAGGGAGAGGAGGAGGAGAGGAGGGAGGAGGAGAGGAAGAGGAGGGAGGAGAGCGAGAGGAGGAGGAGAGGGCAGAGGAGAGAGAAAAGAGGAGGAGGAGAGGGCAGAGGAGAGTGAGGAGGAGGGAGGAGGATTTAAAATCACCACACTGTGGAACATTCCAGACAAAGATAACATCTCCATGGAGACCAGCAGGGGGCAGCACTCTGAGAAAAGTGAAATAACAGTGAACTACTTCTCTCTCCCCAGACACTTCCTCCAGCTCCTCGGGGGTCCCGGGGTGTTCCCGGGGTGTTCCCGGCAGAGGTCCTCTGGCATGTCCCGGCGTTGACACGCAGGAAGGGCATCTGACACAAAGCCTCAGAGACGTACTGGAGTCCTGGGTCTTCCCTGTGGCGTCCGCCCTTACCCTCTCCACATGGAGGAGCAGCGGCTCTACTCCAAGCTCCTCCCCTGTCTCCAGGGGAGCGCCCAGCCCCCTGAAGAGGAACTCATTTAAGATCTAAAGCAGGACTGAACCTGGACTAAACCGGGACTAAACCGGGACTAAACCGGGACTGAACCGGGACTAAACCGGGACTGAACCGGGACTAAACCGGGACTAAACCGGGACTAAACCGGGACCGAACCGGGACTGAACCGGGACTGAATCATGGTTGTGGTCCTGTTTCAATCCTGGTTCGGTCCTGGTTCAGTCCTGGTTCAGTCCTGGTTCAGTCCTGGTTTAGTCCTGGTTCGGTCCTGGTTTAGTCCTGGTTTGGTCCTGGTTTAGTCCTGGTTTAGTCCTGGTTCGGTCCTGGTTTAGTCCTGGATTGGTCCTGGTTTAGTCCTGGTTTAGTCCTGGTTCGGTCCTGGTTCAGTCCTGGTTCAGTCCTGGTTCGGTCCTGGTTTAGTCCTGGTTTGGTCCTGGTTTAGTCCTGGTTCGGTCCTGGTTTAGTCCTGGTTTGGTCCTGGTTTAGTCCTGGTTTAGTCCTGGTTTAGTCCTGGTTCGGTCCTGGTTTAGTCCTGGTTCGGTCCTGGTTCAGTCCTGGTTTAGTCCTGGTTCAGTCCTGGTTTAGTCCTGGTTCGGTCCTGCTTTAGTCCTGGTTCAGTCCTGGTTTAGTCCTGGTTCAGTCCTGGTTTAGTCCTGGTTCGGTCCTGGTTCAGTCCTGGTTTAGTCCTGGTTCGGTCCTGCTTTAGTCCTGGTTTAGTCCTGGGTCAGTCCTGGTTTAGTCCTGGTTTAGTCCTGGTTTAGTCCTGGTTTAAACCTGGTTTAGTCCTGGTTCAGTCCTGGTTTAGTCCTGGTTCGGTCCTGGTTCAGTCCTGGTTTAGTCCTGGTTCGGTCCTGCTTTAGTCCTGGTTTAGTCCTGGGTCAGTCCTGGTTTAGTCCTGGTTTAGTCCTGGTTTAGTCCTGGTTCAGTCCTGGTTTAGTCCTGGTTTGGTCCTGGTCCGGTCCTGGTTCAGTCCTGGTTTAGTCCTGGTTCGGTCCTGGTTCGGTCCTGGTTCGGTCCTGGTTCAGTCCTTGTTTAGTCCTGGTTTAGTCCTGGTTTAGTCCTGGTTCGGTCCTGGTTCGGTCCTGGTTCGGTCCTGGTTCGGTCCTGGTTCAGTCCTGGT
>JAVJIX010000218.1:645000-697500 GCA_036785185.1 Paratrypauchen microcephalus | reverse complement strand
CGCTCCCATTGACTTCCATTCAAACCCGGGTCCCCTGGGGCTCTGCTGGGGCCGGGTCTAAGCCAGGACTATAACCAGATCTGCAACAAAACCGGCGCAAAGTCCGAGAGGGAGACGGGGAAAGTGACGGGTGAGTGACAGGTGAGTGGCAGGTGCAGGGCTGATCCAACGATTTGGGTAAAAATATCTGAACGTGATTTCTCTGACAAGCTTAAAGACAGGATTCTGCTAAAAGTATCAAATCTGTATAAAAATATATATATAATTTAAGGTAGTATCACAATTTAAAACTCATTTCGATACTAAGGAACTAAGGAATAGACCTGATACTCGATACTGATTCTGATCCCACGATAATAAAAACTCTTTGTTTAGACGATCTGTGATTTTACACTTTAAATGGAAGAACTTTATTTTCTATTCCCATGTGTCCTTATGTGTGTGGAATCCCGGTTTAGTCCTGGTTTAGACCTGGTTTAGACCTGGTTTAGACCTGGTTTAGACCTGGTTTAGTCCTGGTCTAGTCCTGGTTTAGACCTGGTTTAGACCTGGTTTAGTCCTGGTTTAGACCTGGTTTAGACCTGGTTTAGTCCTGGTTTAGACCTGGTTTAGACCTGGTTTAGACCTGGTTTAGTCCTGGTTTAGTCCTGGTTCAGTCCTGGTTCAGTCCTGGTTTAGACCTGGTTTAGTCCTGGTTTAGTCCTGGTTTAGTTTTGGTTTAGACCTGGTTTAGTCTTGGTCTAGTCCTGGTTTAGACCTGGTTTAGTCCTGGTTTAGACCTGGTTTAGTCCTGGTTTAGTCCTGGTTTAGCCCTGGTTTAGACCTGGTTCAGTCCTGGTTTAGTCCTGGTTTAGTCCTGGTTTAGTTTTGATTTAGACCTGGTTTGTTCCTGGTTTAGTCCTGGTTCAGTCCTGGTTTAGTCCTGGTTTAGACCTGGTTTAGTCCTGGTCTAGTCCTGGTTTAGACCTGGTTCAGTCCTGGTTCAGTCCTGGTTCAGTCCTGGTTTAGTCCTGGTTCAGTCCTGGTTCAGTCCTGGTTTAGTCCTGGTTTAGTCCTGGTTTAGTCCTGGTTCAGTCCTGGTTCAGTCCTGGTTTAGACCTGGTTTAGTCCTGGTTCAGTCCTGGTTCAGTCCTGGTTTAGTCCTGGTTTCTGATTCTAAGACGAGATTCTGTTAAATGTATCAAAAATCTGACATTAATTGATCCTAAAACTAGTATCGAAACCAGAGGCTCATTTTTCTCAGGTATTGATACTAAAAAAGTCGAGTCTGTTCGTTAGTATTTGTGTCATTACAAACTCACATCTGAAACACGACAAAAAGACAGAAATCTGATCTGACAAACTGCACATTTCTCTGATCTGGCCAAGATTTTAAAACTTGTCAGGACATTCATCTTGTTTTCAGATTTATTATCGACTTACGAGTTCCGAGACGCTTCATTCTGGAGTTTATTTTCAGAGAACTTGTCAGTAAAATGATCTTGCTTCGTGGACAGATCATTTCACTACGTTTGAGTCATTTTCTGAAGTGTTTAGATTTTACATTTTGGCCGAGCTTTTTTACAGTGTAAGAATCATGGAGACGCAGGGAGGGCATCTGGCTTTCCCCTGCCCTCCACCCCCCGCCCTCTGGAACTCCCCCCCAGAAACTCAGTCTCGCTAAACTCAGACTCGCTAAACTCAGACTCGCTAAACTCAGACTCGCTAAACTCAGACTCTCTAACCTCAGACTCTCTAAACTCAGACTCGCTAAACTCAAGACTCGCTAAACTCAAGACTCGCTAAACTCAGACTCGCTAAACTCAGACTCGCTAAACTCAGACTCGCTAAACTCAGACTCGCTAAACTCAGACTCGCTAAACTCAGACTCTCTAACCTCAGACTCTCTAAACTCAGACTCGCTAAACTCAAGACTCGCTAAACTCAGACTCGCTAAACTCAGACTCGCTAAACTCAGTCTCGCTAAACTCACACTCGCTAAACTCACACTCGCTAAACTCAGTCTCGCTAAACTCAGACTCGCTAAACTTAGACTCGCTAAAGTCAGACTCGCTAAAGTCAGACTCGCTAAAGTCAGACTCGCTAAACTCAGACTCCCTAAACTCAGACTCCCTAAACTCAGGCTCGCTAAAGTCAGACTCGCTAAACTCAGTCTCGCTAAACTCAGTCTCGCTAAACTCAGACTCGCTAAACTCAGTCTCGCTAAACTCAGTCTCGCTAAACTCAGACTCGCTAAACTCAGACTCGCTAAACTCAGACTCGCTAAACTCAGACTCGCTAAACTCAGACTCGCTAAACTCAGACTCTCTAAACTCAAACTCGCTAAACTCAGACTCGCTAAACTCAGACTCTCTAAACTCAGACTCTCTAAACTCAAACTCGCTAAACTCAGACTCGCTAAACTCAGACTCTCTAAACTCAGACTCGCTAAACTCAAGACTCGCTAAACTCAAGAGTCGCTAAACTCAGACTCGCTAAACTCAGACTCGCTAAACTCAGACTCTCTAAACTCAAACTCGCTAAACTCAGACTCGCTAAACTCAGACTCTCTAAACTCAGACTCTCTAAACTCAAACTCGCTAAACTCAGACTCGCTAAACTCAGACTCTCTAACCTCAGACTCGCTAAACTCAAGACTCGCTAAACTCAGACTCGCTAAACTCAAGACTCGCTAAACTCAGACTCGCTAAACTCAGACTCTCTAAACTCAAACTCGCTAAACTCAGACTCACTAAACTCAGACTCTCTAAACTCAAGACTCGCTAAACTCAAGACTCGCTAAACTCAGACTCTCTAAACTCAAACTCGCTAAACTCAGACTCGCTAAACTCAGACTCGCTAAACTCAGACTCTCTAAACTCAGACTCGCTAAACTCAGACTCGCTAAACACAGACTCGCTAAAGTCAGACTCGCTAAAGTCAGACTCGTTAAACTCTGACTCGCTAAACACAGACTCGCTAAAGTCAGACTCGCTAAAGTCAGACTCGTTAAACTCAGACTCGCTAAACTCAGACTCGTTAAACTCAGACTCGCTAAACTCAGACTCATTAAACTCAGACTCGCTAAACTCAGACTCGCTAAACTCAGACTCGCTAAACTCAGACTCGCTAAAGTCAGACTCTCTAAACTCAGACTCGCTAAACACAGACTCGCTAAACTCAGACTCGCTAAAGTCAGACTCTCTAAACTCAGACTCGCTAAACACAGACTCGCTAAACTCAAGACTCGCTAAACTCAGACTCGCTAAACTCAGACTCGCTAAACTCAGTCTCGCTAAACTCAGACTCGCTAAACTCAGACTCTCTAACCTCAGACTCTCTAAACTCAGACTCGCTAAACTCAAGACTCGCTAAACTCAAGACTCGCTAAACTCAGACTCGCTAAACTCAGACTCGCTAAACTCAGACTCGCTAAACTCAGACTCGCTAAACTCAGACTCGCTAAACTCAGACTCTCTAACCTCAGACTCTCTAAACTCAGACTCGCTAAACTCAAGACTCGCTAAACTCAGACTCGCTAAACTCAGACTCGCTAAACTCAGTCTCGCTAAACTCACACTCGCTAAACTCACACTCGCTAAACTCAGTCTCGCTAAACTCAGACTCGCTAAACTTAGACTCGCTAAAGTCAGACTCGCTAAAGTCAGACTCGCTAAAGTCAGACTCGCTAAACTCAGACTCCCTAAACTCAGACTCCCTAAACTCAGGCTCGCTAAAGTCAGACTCGCTAAACTCAGTCTCGCTAAACTCAGGCTCGCTAAACTCAGACTCGCTAAACTCAGACTCGCTAAAGTCAGACTCGCTAAAGTCAGACTCGCTAAAGTCAGACTCGCTAAAGTCAGACTCCCTAAACTCAGGCTCGCTAAAATCAGACTCGCTAAACTCAGACTCGCTAAACTCAGTCTCGCTAAACTCAGACTCGCTAAACTCAGACTCTCTAAACTCAAACTCTCTAAACTCAAACTCGCTAAACTCAGACTCGCTAAACTCAGACTCGCTAAACTCAGACTCTCTAAACTCAGACTCGCTAAACTCAGACTCGCTAAACACAGACTCGCTAAAGTCAGACTCGCTAAAGTCAGACTCGTTAAACTCTGACTCGCTAAACACAGACTCGCTAAAGTCAGACTCGCTAAAGTCAGACTCGTTAAACTCAGACTCGCTAAACTCAGACTCGTTAAACTCAGACTCGCTAAACTCAGACTCATTAAACTCAGACTCGCTAAACTCAGACTCGCTAAACTCAGACTCGCTAAACTCAGACTCGCTAAACTCAGACTCGCTAAAGTCAGACTCTCTAAACTCAGACTCGCTAAACACAGACTCGCTAAACTCAGACTCGCTAAACTCAGACTCACTAAAGTCAGACTCTCTAAACTCAGACTCGCTAAACTCAAGACTCGCTAAACTCAGACTCGCTAAACTCAGACTCGCTAAACTCAGTCTCGCTAAACTCAGACTCGCTAAACTCAGACTCGCTAAACTCAGACTCGCTAAACTCAGACTCGCTAAACACAGACTCGCTAAACTCAGACTCGGTAACTCAGACTCGCTAAACACAGACTCGCTAAAGTCAGACTCGCTAAAGTCAGACTCGTTAAACTCAGACTCGCTAAACTCAGACTCGTTAAACTCAGACTCTCTAAGCTCAAGACTCGCTAAACTCAAGACTCGCTAAACTCAGACTCGCTAAACTCAAGACTCGCTAAACTCAGACTCGCTAAACTCAGACTCGCTAAACTCAGACTCGCTAAACTCAGACTCGCTAAACTCAGACTCGCTAAACTCAGACTCGCTAAACTCAGACTCGCTAAACTCAGACTCGCTAAAGTCAGACTCGCTAAAGTCAGACTCGTTAAACTCAGACTCGCTAAACACAGACTCGCTAAACTCAGACTCGCTAAACTCAGACTCGCTAAACTCAGACTCGCTAAACTCAGACTCGCTAAACACAGACTCGCTAAAGTCAGACTCGCTAAAGTCAGACTCGCTAAACTCAAGACTCGCTAAACTCAGACTCGCTAAAGTCAGACTCGCTAAAGTCAGACTCGCTAAACTCAGACTCAGTAACAGTACTGTTACTTCAGTAAAATATTACTAAAGTAGGACTAAAAGTACGCAGCTTGAAAAGTACTCTGAAAACTATGATTTCTTTAAAGATGAGAAAATTTCAAATCTGATTTTGATACGAAAGAACAGACTCGATACTTGATACTGATTCTGATCTCACGATGATAAAGATCCTCTTTAGATGATTTCCTGTCATTTTCCACATTCAATGGAAGAACTTTATTTTCTGTGTCCTTATATGTGTGGAATCCCTGGTTTAGTCCTGGTTTAGTCCTGGTTTAGTCCTGGTTTAGTCCTGGTTCTCTAACGGACAATAACGACATCCATACCCCACCAAGTAATATCTCTGTACCGGGTTGCATTGTTGCAGAATGTTACTATCCACTACTCCCCTGTCACCCTTCCTCACCCTCCGTCCCCCAACAGTATCTGAATTTCCCGCTCTGCACTTTATCATTGACATACCTTATGCTGCTGTAGTTTGTGTGTTGCACTGTGTATATACTGGGTCAATGTTTACACGGGGCTATTTAAGGGTCTTTTAGTGGGTGTTTGTCAGGATGCTCCAAACGCAATTTCGTTGTACTTGTGACAATGACAATAAATATTCTGAATCTGAATCTGTTCAGTCCTGGTTTAGTCCCTGGTTCAGTCCTGGTTTGGTCCTGGTTTGGTCCTGGTTTAGTCCTGGTTCGGTCCTGGTTTGGTCCTGGTTTAGTCCTGGTTCAGTCCTGGTTCAGTCCTGGTTCAGTCCTGGTTTAGTCCTGGTTCGGTCCTGGTTTAGTCCTGGTTTAATCCTGGTTTAGTTCCGGTTTAGTCCTGGTTTAGTCCTGGTTTGGTCCTGGTTTGGTCCTGGTTTAGTTCCGGTTTAGTCCTGGTTTAGTCCTGGTTTGGTCCTGGTTTGGTCCTGGTTTAGTTCTGGTTTGGTCCTGGTTTAGTCCTGGTTTGGTCCTGGTTTAGTTCTGGTTTGGTCCTGGTTTGGTCCTGGTTTAATCCTGGTTTAGTCCTGGTTTAGTCCTGGTTTGGTCCTGGTTTGGTCCTGGTTTAGTTCCGGTTTAGTCCTGGTTTAGTCCTGGTTTGGTCCTGGTTTAGTCCCTGGTTCAGTCCTGGTTTGGTCCTGGTTTAGTCCTGGTTCGGTCCTGGTTTGGTCCTGGTTTAGTCCTGGTTTAGTCCTGGTTTAGTCCTGGTTCAGTCCTGGTTCAGTCCTGGTTCAGTCCTGGTTTAGTCCTGGTTTGGTCCTGGTTTAGTCCTGGTTTAATCCTGGTTTAGTTCCGGTTTAGTCCTGGTTTAGTCCTGGTTTGGTCCTGGTTTGGTCCTGGTTTAGTTCCGGTTTAGTCCTGGTTTAGTCCTGGTTTGGTCCTGGTTTAGTTCTGGTTTGGTCCTGGTTTAGTCCTGGTTTGGTCCTGGTTTAGTTCTGGTTTGGTCCTGGTTTGGTCCTGGTTTAATCCTGGTTTAGTCCTGGTTTAGTCCTGGTTTGGTCCTGGTTTGGTCCTGGTTTAGTTCCGGTTTAGTCCTGGTTTAGTCCTGGTTTGGTCCTGGTTTGGTCCTGGTTTAGTTCTGGTTTGGTCCTGGTTTAGTCCTGGTTTGGTCCTGGTTTAGTTCTGGTTTGGTCCTGGTTTGGTCCTGGTTTAATCCTGGTTTAGTCCTGGTTTAGTCCTGGTTTGGTCCTGGTTTAGTCCTGGTTTAGTTCTGGTTTAGTCCTGGTCTAGTCCTGGTTTGGTCCTGGTTTAGTCCTGGTTTGGTCCTGGTTTGGTCCTGGTTTAGTCCTGGTTTGGTCCTGGTTTGGTCCTGGTTTAGTCCTGGTTTAATCCTGGTTTGGTCCTGGTTTAGTCCTGGTTTGGTCCTGGTTTAGTCCTGGTTTAGTCCTGGTTTAGTCCCGGTTTAGTCCCGGTTTGGTCCCGGTTTGGTCCCGGTTTGGTCCCGGTTTGGTCCTCGATTGGTCCTGGTTTGGTCCTGGTTTGGTCCTGGTTTAGTCCTGGTTTAGTCCTGGTTTGGTCCTGGTTTGGTCCTGGTTTAGTCCTGGTTTGGTCCTGGTTTGGTCCTGGTTTGGTCCTGGTTTAGTCCTGGTTTAGTCCTGGTTTAGTCCTGGTTTAGTCCTGGTTTGGTCCTGGTTTGGTCCTGGTTTAGTCCTGGTTTAGTCCTGGTTTAGTCCTGGTTTGGTCCTGGTTTGGTCCTGGTTTGGTCCTGGTTTGGTCCTGGTTTGGTCCTGGTTTGGTCCTGGTTTGGTCCTGGTTTAGTCCTGGTTTAGTCCTGGTTTGGTCCTGGTTTGTTCCTGGTTTGGTCCTGGTTTAGTCCTGGTTTAGTCCTGGTTTGGTCCTGGTTTAGTCCTGGTTTGGTCCTGGTTTGGTCCTAGTTTGGTCCTGGTTTAGTCCTGGTTTAGTCCTGGTTTGGTCCTGGTTTAGTCCTGGTTTGGTCCTGGTTTGGTCCTGGTTTAGTCCTGGTTTAGTCCTGGTTTGGTCCTGGTTTAGTCCTGGTTTGGTCCTGGTTTGGTCCTGGTTTAGTCCTGGTTTGGTCCTGGTTTGGTCCTGGTTTAGTCCTGGTTTGGTCCTGGTTTAGTCCTGGTTTAGTCCTGGTTTGGTCCTGGTTTGGTCCTGGTTTAGTCCTGGTTTAGTCCTGGTTTGGTCCTGGTTTAGTCCTGGTTTAGTCCTGGTTTAGTCCTGGTTTGGTCCTGGTTTAGTCCTGGTTTAGTCCTGGTTTAGTCCTGGTTTGGTCCCTGGGTGTACATTCGTCTCTGTGCTCTTCTTGTTCTGATCCAGATCGTTCCAAACACTTTCAGGAAAGGTTCTGCTGTGTGTTTTAGTATCGATACCAGTGAAAGATGAGGATCAAGTCTTGATACTAGTTTTAGTATCGATTAACATCAGATTTACGATGGAAACCCGCAGTGGCAGAGGGAGAACATGCAAAGCGCTCAGTGAAAGGCTCTGGGGATACAGGGTTTGTGATCATATTTACAGACCCGATCACTCCTGCGATGTGACAATAATGGAAATATCGTGAAATCGTATCGTCGAAAGTCTCAGAATATCATCACAGCATCTCGAATGATCGTCTCTTTGCTTAAATTCACTGTCGCGCTGCAGCGGGAGCTAAAAAATCCTTTGTGATTTGCTGATGGCGTCCGTTCTGAAGAGTTCGATCGTGATGCGTCTCGCGGACAGATGTCAGGCACGAGCTTAAACCAATTAAGAAATATTCCAGATTCTCCCTCGTCGCCGGAAAGACCACAGGAGCCTGAATCATCTGCCTCCCGCTGTGAAGCCATTTGCATATTGATTTTGCGACAGATGCCCTACCTGACACAGCGTTTTTTATATAGGCTTGGGACCGTGACTTTTCTGTGATCATTGTGGCAGAAACGGCTCAAACAAACGACAGACGAGCGATAATGAAGACCGTTCAGATGCAGGTTTTTGTTCTAACGCAGCGACTTCTTGGTTCTTGTCTCTAAGATTGAAAAGAACAGGTTCAGTATTTGTGAATTTACCTTTTTTTTTGGAGATTTCACAGTAAAGAACAATGGAATCAACTGGGAAAACTGGCTCTGAGTCCATCTGGTCCTTCACATTCTTGAATCTGTAAATCAAAAACAGTAAAAAAAAACATTATTACTGTTCATGTAGTTAACAAACACCAGTTCTGTAACCACATCTACACATTTCTTGTATTTAAATAGCAAAAAAATGTAGTTATTGCTCATATATTTGTCTTAAAATGCACAGATAAATCCAAGTTTTTGTGTTACTTATGAAATCCAGTTTGCAGTTTCTTGAAAAATATAAAGTAAAAAGAGGTAAAATAGTCATGTTAAATTGTCAGAGCTGTAGCAGTCAGGGTCTAGTCGTGTAAAAAGTGCACAAAAAGCCTCAAAAACCACAAAAAAAAACAGGTAATTCTTGAGGCTGAGGATCTAAATAATCAGCCTGCGGTTTTACACACTTAACATTTCTCATGATTCGTGTAAAAGTGAAAAAATGTGCAAAAGAAGGAGGCAGAAAGGCGCTAATGAGAAGAGTGCGGGAGAGCGGGGGGGAGAGAGAGGAGAGAGCCACGACACTCCCGGAGCACAGCAGCCCGGACCAAAGCCCCTCTGCCCGGCGACCAGAGCGGAGGAGGGACCGCGGAGGCACCCAGCACACTGCCCGGGACCAGCGCTCACTCTGCGGCTACCCCTGCCCCGGCTGCCCGCTCCATGGTGCACCTCCAGCGGCGCTCCAGTCTCCACAAGTAAGCCCCCTTTCCTCCTCTTTCCTCTCTCCATCCTTCTGTCTTTCTTTACTTCCAGGTTTCCACAACTTCAGCGGGACCTCGGCGGCGCGTCACCCGGGCTTCGGTCCCTCTCAGCCCGGACACGCTCCCCCCCGAAGTCCCGCTCCTTCTCCGGTTCTTTTCCACAACTTCAGCGGGATTTCAGCGACGCTTCACCCGGGCAGCGGTCACTCTCAGCCCGGACACGCTCGCCCAGAAGTCCCGGTTCTTTTCCACAACTTCAGCGGGACCTCAGCGACGCTTCACCCGGCATCGGTCACTCTCATCCCGGACACGCTGCCCTCGAAGTCCCGGTTCATTTCCACAGCTTCAGCGGGACTTCGGCCACGCGTCACCCCGGCAGCGGTCCCTCTCAGCCCGGACACACTCACACCAAAGTCCCGCTCGTTCCCCGGTTCTTTTCCACAACTTCAGCGGGAGCTCAGCGACGCTTCAGCCCGACCGCGGTCCCTCTCAGCCCGGACACGCTCCCCCCCCGAAGTCCCGCTCTTTCCCCGGTTCTTTTCCAGACTTCAGCGGGACCTCGGCGCCGCTTCCCCCGCCTGCGCGCCTCTCATCCCGGACACGGACTCCGCTCAGCCCCGCTCCTCCTCCCACCCTCCGCATGGAACTTAACCTTTTCTTCATTTTGGTGCAAACTTTTTTCCGCACTTTTGCGCTCGTAAATGAGTTTTTTCCGGATGTTTTATTTTACTTTATTTTTATTATTATTATAATTTTTTGCACTTTTTTGTTTTCGTTTCGCCCGGAGCTCGGACCGAAGCGGAGCCCCGCGCACTTCACAGTCAGTCCACCGCAATTCATATTAATTTCACGCTTTATTAACCGATTTATCCGGTAAATTCATCACATTTACGGAGACAAGCCCTATCTTATCCTTAATCCATCTGCAATTACCCGAAATCGACACCTAAACGAGTTTTAAAGTGATTTGAAATTAGCCTAATTTGATGACACGCTACGGAACGTTATTTAGCTAACCGTAACTAGCATAAAAAAAACCGAGGCTAGCGCTTAAAACTTCACATTTTTACACTTTTTACTTGTATAATTTTATCACGGAGATGGGAAATCGATAAGTGTGGTTTCGGGTCGTGTTTCTCAATTAAAATAACCGTCCAAAGCGTAAATTAAGGTAGTTTTTGTGCAAATTAATCGTCTCTCGTTGTAGGCTAAATTGCTAATTGGGGAATTGATTAGTTGCTGCGTTAGCCGCGGTTTCAATTAGTTTGCTCGGTAAAGAGAAAGCAGCGGAGTGTGCGGGACAAACGGACAAAACTGCATTTTATCAATATTAAAAACGCCAAAAATCTGATCATATTATTTATTTAGCTGCGTCTCACTAATTCTGCTTCAATAATTACGTTTTACTCCAAATTCACAACTGAAAATACGCGTGAAAACGGGTTAAAGTTCAGATTTAAGTGTTTCAAAATAATAAAAAACTATATCATATATTTTATTTAACTGTGTCTCACTAATTCTGCTTCAATTTACGTTTTACTCCCGGCGTTACGACTGAAAATACGCGTTAAAGCGGGTTAAAGTTCAGATTTAAGTGTTTCAAAATAATAAAAACTGGAACATCCTTGGTTTTTTTGGTGCTTGGTTTGAATAAAATCGTGAAAACAGCGCGTAATTAAGGGAAATTGATTAACGTGAGTCAGTATAGTCACATTTTCTTTGTGTTTTGGTCATTTTTAAGCAGATTTTCTTTGTATTTTACCGAAACAAATGACAATTCATGCCTCTCTTTATGACATTTGTCCAAAAATAGGGACACCTGGGACATTTTCTTATATAAAACTGGGACTGTCCAGCCTAATTTAAGCAGATAAAATCCTTGAACCTGAAATGTTCCAATTAATTCAGTGTTGTTGTTTTTTTAAATTGTTATTTTATTTAAACAAAATGACAAATGGAGAAATGTTATGATTTAAAAAACAGCTCAAATCGGTTTAAAACGAATTGTTTTGAGTAGTTTAACTGTTGTAAATGCTGTATAATGGGCAGTTTTGACTTTAATTGCAGAAAATAACAATCACTTCAGCCATAATCGCGTGTGTCAGGGCAGATTTTTGTCATAAATATTGCGATTTTAGTGATTTAAAAGTGGGATTGTGTAAACGGCGTGGACATCTGACGTGGAATGTGAAATGAGGACATTATTTTGAGTGTTTTACGGCTCTGAACGGCCCCCGCGGCTCACCTGACGCACGGCTCTCTGCGGGGAGCATCAATCTTTGCGCATCGACGTGCGGTGACGCAAATGAAGAGTTTAAACCTGTTTAAACCCGCGCCGTGGATTTCTCACACTTTCGCTCGTGGACACGATTAAAAATGCACGTTAAATCGGATTTTTCTGCATTGGAACCGCTGAGAAATGAGATGGATTTGAGAAAAGTGCAAAAGTGGAGCCCAGATTTTACCTTTAGGCCTTTTCTGCGACTTTAAAACAGAGAAATATAAATAAAAATCACGTCACAACATGAATTATGAGCTGTTATGTGCGCCGGAACACTTTATACAATTGTAGTTTTTATTTATTGGAGCAAACTCAAAGATTCTCAAAGATTAATATTGCAATTTCAGAACATTTTTGTGAGAATTGGCTCAAATAAATATAAAATCTATAGTTCAATAATAAATAAAAGCAATAATAACGTGTATTTTTTGTATGGATTAGTTGGAAAAACAAAAGGGCAGTTAACATGCACATTTTGACATTTTCATAATTAAAAAACTTAAATTTGACACATTTAAATGTCATTATATTTGATCATTTTCAACGCAGAAAAGCAGATTTTGAATTTTAATCTGATTTAGAAAGCCATTTATCAAAGTTTTCTCGGCGTGTGGTCAGAAGAAGGCTGCGTCTGCTCCGTCCGCCTCACAGTCGTTTCACGCTCCTAAACGAATACATATAAAAGACAAAATAATTCCAAAATCATACATGTTTATAATATTATTGATCGTGTATGTTTTGGTGGCTCGGTTGTGTCGTAGTTCCTCTGCGTAAAGTGCATCTGTGAGGGACAAAATGAGCTTCAGAGCAGCGCGGCGTCTGCAGTCTGTCAGGGTAATCGCTCATTACAGTTTATTCCCGCCGTTTATGGGGAAATAACAGGAGCTCTCATCAGATCTGTGGCTCGGCAGAATACATAGATTGTAATTGATCCGGCCACGGCGTCCTGCTCCTTTTGAGAACGCGTGGATTGGAAATCAGAGCGAACGAAGCGTGCGTTTAACCTGTGCTTAAGAACAAAAACACTTTATAAATACAGACAGAGCGGGTCCGTTAAAAGAGGAACATGAAATCAGACCGTTTTTGAAATCATTTAAAGCTGTTTTAGAATTTTAACTGTCAAAAACGAAACAGACAAATCAAGACTTCGGTTTAAGTTAATGTTAATTAGTGGATTTGATCTCTAATTTGAAAGCTACGTTTATTTCAAACTAAACTGACAGTAACTAAGAAATAAGTCCTCTGTAGACATCAGTTTACGCTAATGAAATAAAGGACTAACGACGACTCCTACGTGCTAATTAATGGATTTAATCTGTGTTTAATTAGCAGACTGTGCCATATTAACTACCGACTTAACGAGAGCTGCACAAGGAATGTTTTTGTTTAAAGGCAGAATTGGAAAAACACGTCCAAATGCATTTAAAAAGCTAAAATCACAGCTTCAGTTTGAAGTCCAAACACACAAACGCGGCATTTTGGAAGCGGCTGAAACGAGCAGGAAGACCGACTCGGGACCGCACGGCCCAACGAAACTGACACAAGTTTTAATTTGAAGTGTCAAAACACGTAAAATCTGGTTTAATTCTCGTTATTTAGAGAAGTTAAACTGTCACATCTCGGAGTGTTTTCACTAGAATCGCATGAATAACAGTGATGATAAGTGCAAACACATGTCCCCCAGAACCACGCCGCAGAGCCGGGCCGCTCTCGAACACGCTCAAACGGGCATTTTCATGACAAATGTCCAGGTCAAATTTGCGATTTATGTTTCAAAACTAGAATTCTGTTGATGGTTCACGTTATAAACAACATAAACATCGGAAAGAGACCGGAATCTCCTGTAAACGAACGCAAGAATCCCGTTTCAAAACATGTTTGTACAGCTCGAAAGCTCTAAAGACACACGGGGAGGGCATCTGACACACACGGGGAGGGCATCTGACACACACGGGGAGGGCATCTGACACACAGGGAGGGCATCTGACACATGTTTTTAGATGTGTGTAGGTAAATTGTAATGATCTACCTGCTTTATTTGAGTAGATTCAACTTAAAAGTGAAATAATCCACCAACAGAATAAGTGTTTTTCTTAATTCAAGCGTTTAGTTTCATATTTTAAGTGCAAATTATTGTTGTTTTTCTTGATCTTAAGCGATGCAAAGATGTGTTTTCATATTTTAAGTACAAAAAGTCTTGTTCCGGTGGTAGATAATGAGTGAAATTGAGTCAAGTCCTGATAAAATGTTCTTAATTCTTGTCCGGATTGTAGTTTTTGTAGTTTTGGCAGTGAAAACTACAGGTTTGAGACGTTTCTTTGACAGGGACAGAACATTTTTATTCTAAAGAAGTGCAGGTTTTGGGATTTGTAAGGGTGGGACGAGACACAACTTAAACAAGATGAGATTTTTGACATTGTTTAGGTTAAAATAAATACATTAAGCAGTTCAGTTCCCAGTTTTATCCTCACCTTTTTTTTTATTTACTTTAATATTTCTGATGTTTGCAGCTCTGTTTTGTCAGAACGTAAAAACATTTTGCATCGTCAAATCTCGTAGCGCGTGATTCCTTGTGATTTTGACAAACTCAAATTGTGATTTAAACGGACTCGGGACCGCACGGCGTAACCAGACCGACAGAAGATGTTATTTTAAGTGGCCAAAATGTTTAATCTGGTGTAATAGGGTTCATTTTCAGTCGTTAAATAGCCGTATCTGAGTTAATTTCACTAAAACGTACTGTTTTTAATGAAAGAAAAGATTAATTAGTGTTTTTCTACATTTTGAAATCGTCTCTCGACTCAGCGTCCTCCGCTTCTGCGGTAATTTACACAAACGAGACATGGAAAAATACTCTTTATGTGTTACTAATTAGGCTAAAAGGCTTAGGTTACTAAAAGGCTGCAACTTCCTCCACACACACACAAAAAAAAATCTGTTTTATTCTGATTAAAAACGTCTAATCGTGCAGTTCTGAATTGTGATTCTTCAGATTTCAGTCTTTTTGTCGATTCTTCTGTTTAAAATGTGAACTTTGTAGTGACGCCACAATACGGATATTTAAAACTCGATCTTTATACGAAGGAACAGAATCGATAATGATCAATAATAATTTCATGTTGTTCCCCAAACGCGGCGGTAAAACACGTTCCGTCATGACGAAGCGGAACGGAAAACGGCGATCCAGAGTCGCTCCGGAGGAAACCCGAGGCGGAGGGGAAACTGAAACTGAAAGTGCCTCTGTAATTGCCCCGAAAGTGAAAGTAAAACGGCGTAAACGATGTGGATGAACGATAAACGTCAATGTGTCCCGCTGTGTTCCGATCAATACTCGGACAGCAGAGAGACGGAGGAGGAGGAGGAGGAGGGAGGGAGGAGAGAGGGAGGAGGAGGAGGAGAGAAGGAGGAGGAGAGAGGAGAGTGGAAGAGGAGAGAGGGAGGAGGAGGAGAGAGGGAGGAGGAGAGAGGGAGGAGGAGGAGGAGAGAGGAGGAGGAGAGACAGAGGAGGAGAGAGGGAGGAGGAGAGAGGGAGGAAGAGAGAGGGAGGAGGAGGAGGAGGAGAGAGGGAGGAGAGGAGGAGAGAAGGAGGAGGAGAGAGGGAGGAGGAGGAGAGAGGAAGAGGAGAGGAGGAAGAGAGGAGATGAGGAGAGAGAAGGAAGAAGAGGAG
This sequence comes from Paratrypauchen microcephalus, assembly GCA_036785185.1. Lineage (NCBI taxonomy): Eukaryota > Metazoa > Chordata > Actinopteri > Gobiiformes > Gobiidae > Paratrypauchen > Paratrypauchen microcephalus. The sequence goes on along the minus strand of JAVJIX010000218.1, from coordinate 682,249 downwards.
AGAGGAAGAGGAGAAGAGGAAGACGAGAGGAGGAAGACGAGAGGAGGAAGAGGAGAGAGGAGAAGGAGGAGAGAAAAGGAAGAAGAGGAGAGGAGGAAGAGGAGAGAGGGAGGAGGGGAAGAAGAGAGAGAGGAAGAGAAGAGGAGGAAGAAGAGAGAGGAAGAGGAGAGGAGGAGGAGGAAGAGAGAGAAGGAGGAAGAGGAGAGGAGGAGGAGGAAGAGAAGAAAGAGGAGAGAGAGAAGGAGGAAGAGGAGAAGGAGGAGAGAGGGATGAGCACAGCGTCACAGTGGAGACGAGGGTAAAATGTGGTGGTGATGTTTGTCCGTGTTTGTCGTTGGGACTGGCGTCCGTTCAGACTGTGGTTCTTTGTCACTTCACATTTCTTTTGGTCAGTTCTTCTGGACGTCACAAACCTGAAGACGTTTTAGAGTCGTCCACGCTTGTTTGAGTCATCTATTCAAATCCTCCTTACAGTTAGCAGTACGAGGCTCCGCCCACAAGCCTACGTCCCCCAATGCTCCACAGTACGAGTCTGTACAAGGCTCCGCCCCCAGGCTCCACACGACAATTCTCCATAAATCTACAAAAACATGAGACAAACTGAACACAACACCTGGACAAACCTGATGCAGGAGGTGCATGAGGAGGTGCGTCAGGAGGTCCATGAGGAGGTTCATGAGGAGGTTCATCAGGAGGTTCATGAGGAGGTTCTTCAGGAGGTCCATGAGGAGGTTCATGAGGAGGTGCATCAGGAGGTTCATCAGGAGGTTCTTCAGGACATTCATGAGGAGGGTCATCAGGAGGTTCATGAGGAGGTGCATCAGGAGGTTCATCAGGAGGTTCTTCAGGACATTCATGAGGAGGGTCATCAGGAGGTTCATGAGGAGGTTCATCAGGAGGTTCATCAGGAGGTTCATCAGGAGGTTCATCAGGAGGTTCATCAGGAGGTTCATGAGGAGGTTCATCAGGAGGTTCATCAGGAGGTTCATCAGGAGGTTCATCAGGAGGTTCATGAGGAGGTTCATCAGGAGGTGCATCAGGAGGTTCATCAGGAGGTCCATGAGGAGGTTCATCAGGAGGTTCATCAGGAGGTTCATGAGGAGGTTCATCAGGAGGTTCATCAGGAGGTTCATCAGGAGGTTCATGAGGAGGTTCATGAGGAGGTTCATCAGGATGTTCATGAGGAGGTGCATCAGGAGGTTCTGAAGGGGGAGTGGGGCAGCACAGAGAGCAGAGCGAGGAGAGACTCAGAAACATGATTGTTTGGGGTTTTTTGTTGTTGTTGTTTTGGGTGAAAATAACATTTTTAAAACAAAGATTTTGTGTTACACTGAAAAACCCAGAGAAGTAATTACCCCCCCCCCCCCCTTTAATAAGATAAGAGATAAGATACCCCCCCTTTAATTCCCCACAGTCATGTAATTCCCTTCTTTAATGCCCCACAGACGTGTAATACCCCTCTGTAATGCCCAATATACTGTAATACCCCCTCTTTAATGCCCCATACAGTGTAATACCCCCTTTTAATGCCCCACAGACATGTAATACCCGTCTTTAATGCCCCACAGATGTGTAATACCCCTCTTTAATGTCCCAAACAGTGTAATACCCCCTCTTTAATGCCCCACAGACATGTAATACCCCCCTTTAATGCACCACAGATATGTAATACCCCCTTTAATACCCCACAGATGTGTAATACCCCTCTTTAATACCCCACAGACGTGTAATACCCCTCTTTAATACCCCACAGACGTGTAATACCCCTCTTTAATACCCCACAGATGTGTAATACCCCTCTTTAATGCCCCACAGACGTGTAATACCCCTCTTTAATGCCCCACAGAGGTAAATACCCCTCTTTATTGCCCCTGTGTGATTTGCAGTTGCCCCTCTCTGTGTGTGGTCCGGTTTAACGCCGTCAGACAAAATAATCGGACACGACTCCAAAAATAACGATAAACAGAACATTGGTTTTCCCGTCTCGTTCGTTAGTTTGGATAAATATCTGTCGGTGATTCTCGGCGAAAACCTGAAGTCCGGGTTCAGTTCACGGCTCGCCTTTTACCCCGTCCCGGAGCGATTACGTTTGAGCGAAGACAGAGACAAACGAGCGAAACAACACCGCCATCACACATTTTTCTAATTATCTCAGTCCCGCGACGGAGGCGGCGCAGCGGCGAAGCTTTTGCCCCTGAACGCCGCGGTTAACGGTTTGAATCTGCCGCTGTTGTCCTGTTGTTCTGGAAAGTTCTGTTTATCAACCGCGATTCCACGAGACGACATCTGGAACATTTCACACTCGATACTTCGATATTTCAATACTAAAGAACAGACTTGATATTCGATACCAGAACCGAACCAAGACTAAACCAGGACTAAACCAGGTCTAAACCAGGACTAAACCAGGACCAAACCAGGTCTAAACCAGGACCAAACCAGGTCTAAACCAGGTCTAAACCAGGACTAAACCAGGACCAAACCAGGTCTAAACCAGGACCAAACCAGGTCTAAACCAGGTCTAAACCAGGACTAAACCCGGACTAAACCAGGTCTAAACCAGGACCAAACCAGGTCTAAACCAGGTCTAAACCAGGACTAAACCAGGTCTAAACCAGGACTAAACCAGGACTAAAACAGGACTAAACCAGGACTAAACCAGGTCTAAACCAGGACCAAACCAGGTCTAAACCAGGTCTAAACCAGGACTAAACCAGGACTAAACCAGGTCTAAACCAGGTCTAATCCAGGTCTAAACCAGGACTAAAACAGGACTAAACCAGGACTAAGCCAGGTCTAAACCAGGACCAAACCAGGTCTAAACCAGGACTAAACCAGGACTAAACCAGGTCTAAACCAGGACTAAACCAGGACTAAACCAGGTCTAAACCAGGACCAAACCAGGTCTAAACCAGGTCTAAACCAGGACCAAACCAGATCTAAACCAGGACTAAACCAGGACTAAACCAGGTCTAAACCAGGACTAAACCAGGACTAAACCAGGTCTAAACCAGGACCAAACCAGGTCTAAACCAGGACTAAACCAGGACTAAACCAGGACTAAACCAGGACTAAACCAGGACTAAACCAGGTCTAAACCAGGACCGAATCAGGACTAAACCAGGACCAAACCAGGTCTAAACCAGGACTAAACCAGGACTAAACCAGGTCTAAACCAGGACTAAACCAGGACTAAACCAGGTCTAAACCAGGACCGAATCAGGACTAAACCAGGACCAAACCAGGTCTAAACCAGGACTAAACCAGGACTAAACCAGGTCTAAACCAGGACCGAACCAGGACCGAACCAGGACCAAACCAGGACTGAATCAGGACAAAACCAGGACTAAACCTGGACCAAACCAGGACTAAACCAGGACTAAACCAGGTCTAAACCAGGACTAAACCAGGTCTAAACCAGGACTAAAGCAGGTCTAAAGCAGGTCTAAATCAGGACACACACATAAGGACACATGGGAACAGAAAATAAAGTAAAAAGTAAATAAAGTTCCGTTGAATGTGGAAAATCACAGATCGTCTAAAGACGGTTTTTATCATCGTGGGATCAGAATCGGCATCGAGTATCGAGTGTGTTCCTTAGTATTGATATCGAGTGTGAAATATTCCCAGATGCCCTCCCGTCCTCTCGTATCCATGATGAGATGAAACCTCCTGCAGACCCTGAACACCACAGTTCCACCAAAAACACTTCTACAGTATCAGCGAAAACAAAATGAATGGCTTCACCCACACTTTCCTGAACATCTCGAGTCAGACCAGGTATCAGGATCAGTATCAAGTATCGAGTCTGTCACCGATCTGTGCCCTGCCCCTGTGCCCTGGAGCAGAACACTTCCTCTGCCCCTGTGCCCTGGAGCAGAACACTTCCTCCGTCCTGTGGTCGCGCTCCGCTCCGTGGTCGTCCCGTGGTCGTGTCTCCGAGTCAAAACGTCACTTCACATTAGGCGTTTTCTCCGCTCGAGCGCGTCGTATCGGCTCCATTACCGAACACAAACTCTGACTGATCTAATTTACAACAACGCACAACACACACACACACATACACCACACACACGCACACACACACACACACACACTGCACGCACACAAACATACAACACACACATCCTGTAGGACCCGGCTCACAGTCAGAATCCCTGTTTTTCTAGGGACTTTTTTAGGTTTAATCCTGGTTTAATCACAGTTTAAACCTGGTTTAGTTCTGGTTTAGACCTGACTTAGTCCTGGTTTAGACCTGACTTAGTCCTGGTTTAGACCTGACTTAGTTCTTGTTTAGTCCTGGTTTAGACCTGACTTAGTCCTGGTTTAGACCTGACTTAGTCCTGGTTTAGACCTGGCTTAGTCCTGGTTTAGACCTGACTTAATCCTGGTTTAGTCCTGGTTTAGACCTGACTTAATCCTGGTTTAGTCCTGACTTAGTTCTTGTTTAGTCCTGGTTTAGACCTGACTTAGTCCTGGTTTAGACCTGACTTAGTCCTGGTTTAGTCCTGACTTAGTTCTTGTTTAGTCCTGGTTTAGACCTGACTTAGTCCTGGTTTAGACCTGACTTAGTCCTGGTTTAGTCCTGACTTAGTTCTTGTTTAGTCCTGGTTTAGACCTGACTTAGTCTTCTGTTTTTCACCACCGACGCCTCGACAAACGACGCCAATCCAATATTTTCATGTTTAACGGCGCCTGAACAAACACTTTTTAAAATACGACAATTTAATATTTGGAAAAGTCGAAGGTAAAACTGTAAATTTAATTTTGTTTGGTGAAAACGTTTTGTTGTTTGAGATTAGTCGTGAAAATACCTCCCTCTTTCTGTTCAGTCCTGGTTTAATCCTAGTTTTAGTCCAGGTTTAGTCAATTTTTAGTCCGGGTTTAGTCCATTTTTAGTCCGGGTTTAGTCCATTTTTAGTCCGGGTTTAGTCCAGGTTTAGTCCATTTTTAGTCCAGGTTTAGTCCATTTTTAGTCCTGGTTTAGTCCTTTTTTAGTCCTGGTTTAGTCCTAGTTTTAGTCCGGGCTTAGTCCTTTTTTAGTCCGGGTTTAGTCCTTTTTTAGTCCTGGTTTTAGTCCGGGTTTAGTCCATTTTTAGTCCGGGTTTAGTCCTTTTTTAGTCCGGGTTTAGTCCATTTTTAGTCCTGGTTTAGTCCTTTTTTAGTCCTGGTTTAGTCCATTTTTAGTCCTGTTTTAGTCCTGGTTTAGTCCTTTTTTAATCCTTTTTTTAGTCCTAGTTTTAGTCCGGGTTTAGTCCTGGTTTAATCCTTTTTTAGTCCGGGTTTAGTCCTTTTTTAGTCCTGGTTTAGTCCTTTTTAGTCCTGGTTTAGTCCTTTTTAGTCCTGGTTTAGTCCTTTTTTAGTCCTGGTTTAGTCCTTTTTTAGTCCGGGTTTAGTCCTTTTTTAGTCCTGGTTTAGTCCTTTTTTAGTCCGGGTTTAGTCCTTTTTTAGTCCTGGTTTAATCCTTTTTTAGTCCGGGTTTAGTCCTTTTTTAGTCCTGGTTTAGTCCTTTTTAGTCCTGGTTTAGTCCTTTTTAGTCCTGGTTTAGTCCTTTTTTAGTCCTGGTTTAGTCCTTTTTTAGTCCGGGTTTAGTCCTGGTTTAGTCCGGGTTTAGTCCTTTTTTAGTCCTGGTTTAGTCCTTTTTTAGTCCGGGTTTAGTCCTGGTTTAGTCCATTTTTAGTCCGGGTAAAAAAAAAAAAAAACTTACAAATTTATGAGGAAAAAAGTTGAATAATGCAGCTTAAAGGCTTAAAAATTAAAATTGTTCAATAGTCGTAAAAATGCCTCCCTCTTTCCTTTTTTTTCATTGTTGATGATGTCGACAAATTACATAAATCCACTGTTTTAATGAACAATTAAATTTAATTTTAGAATTAGAATTAGAATTGTTGTGTGTTTTAATGTTTAACAGCACTGGAACAAAAAAGCTTTTCTTAAATGGGAGAGTGTAATATTTGCACAAGTAGAAGGTCGGACGAAAAAATGTGAATTTGAATTTTTTGGTGAAAATGTTTTGTTATTTACAATGAATAATGGAAATATCTCCTTCTTTCTCTTATGTTTTTCCACTGTTCCACCGACAAATTATGCAAATCCACTATTTTAATTAACATATGAAAAATATGATTTTATTTTTTAAAGTATGATTTTATTTTAAAAGTATGATTTTATTTTTAAAGTATGATTTTATGTTTTTTATTTATTTTAAAAGTATTATTTTGTTTTTATTTTATTTTAAAATTATGATTTTGTTTTATTTTTATTAATTTTAAAAGTATGAAAATGCTGTATTTCCCTGAGGAGAACGTCGTAAAAACAGAATTAGAATTTTTGAGTTAAAATTCAGTATTGAAATTTAACTCACAGTGAATAAAAGTTTTAGTTTACTGTTTGCGATTAGTTTAATAATGTTTAATAGAACCTGAGCACAAGTGATTTTTTAAGTCCGGGAAGTTTTAGTCTTTGTTTAAAATTCACCTGTTTAAAATCTGTTTAAAATCAAATTCACAGTTTTCAGTTACCATGAAAATACTACATTCTGATACATACAAATAATTCAAATTCATTAAAATAGAAATCACACAATTTGCTGAAATATATAAGAGAAAAAAGGAGATATTTCCACGACGAACCGCGAACACCAAAATATTTACTAATCACAAATAGTAATGCTTAAAATAATACGAATTCAACGACCGTGTGGGTTTTAAACAGTGAGTAAAATTTCAGTATTTAATCTTAAAAAAAAAAAAGTACAGATTTTACAACCTTCTACAAATCTACATTCCCAAACTTCTTAAAAAGTTCAATAAAACAGTGGAATTACGCAATTTATCGAGGCGTTAACAATGAAAAATATAAAATAAAGGAGATTTTAACGACTATAATCAGAAACAGCTAAAAATGTCATCATCAATATATATAAAAAACAACGGTTATACAACAAATATGACATTCTCGGAGTTAAAAAAGCGCTTTCGTTCAGGTTCGGTTAAACATTAAATTTGTGGATTTTCATTATTTTGATCCACAGAAAAAGAAAATTAAATTCTGTAAAAACTGGACAAACGTTTTTAGAGTCAAAGATCGAGACAGACAAAAGCAAAATACTCACTTTGGGTCATTTTCTTAACTTTGCAAATATTAAAACTTAAAATAATAAAAATCCACTGACATTTTATTGTATTTTATTGTATTTTTGTTTTAGATAAAACACCTCACATGTGTAGGGGAGACAAACACATTCAACTTTAAAGATAGTTTCATTTGACCAGGTGATTTTTTTTTTTTAATTAATGCAAAGTGTTTAAAATAAAAATAAAAAATTCACCTGCTCAAATGAATTTTTACAGAATTTAATTTTCTTTTTCTGTGGATCCAATATTTTAATGTTTAACTGAACCTGAATGAAAGCGCTTTTTTACTTATTTGTTGTTTATATTTTAGATGAAAAAGTTTTTGCTGTTTCTGATTATATAATCTTTAAAATATCTCCTTTATTTTATATTTGTCATTGTTAACGCCTCAATAAATTGCGTAATTCCACTATTTTATTGAACTTTTTTGAGACGTATGGGAATGTAGTACTTGTAAAAATTAGGTTGTAAAAACTGTAAATTTGTTTTTTTTTTTTCAAAGATTAAATACTGAAATTTGACTCACTGTTCTTATTATTTTAAGCATTACTATTTGTCAGTAGTTTAATACCTGTCAAAATTATGTAGGAAAATATTTTGCAATTTGCGGTTTTGTCGTGGAAATATCTTCTTTTTTCTCTTACATTTTTCAGCAAATTGTGTAATTCCTATTTAAAATTTGAATTACTTTGTATGTATGAGAATGTAGTATTTTCCTGGTAACTAAAAACTGAATTTGATTTTTTTGTGTGAAATTTCAATACTAAAATTGAACTCTTCATTTCCTCGCCCCTCGTGAAGCGTCTTTGAGCGTCCGAAAATGTGCCGTAAAAGTTTATTGAATAATAATTTTCATATATTTTTAATGTTTTATCAGGGAGCATTTTTCAGGAGAATTTTTGAGTGAAAAGAGTTTCATAATGAAGCTTTAAAGCGATTCAAACAGTTTTTTCTTCGTGTTTTTGTTTTTGTTTTGGCTCCACGTGGGAAAAGCTCCAGATCCAAATGTGTGTGAACTTACATGTGTCTTCTGTTTTTCACCGCCGACGCCTCGACAAACGACGCCAATCCAATATTTTCATGTTTAACGGCGCCTGAACACTTTTTAAAATACGACAATTTAATATTTGGAAAAGTCGAAGGTAAAACTGTGAATTTAATTTTTTTTGTGTGAAAACGTTTTGTTGTTTGAGATTATTCGTGAAAATTCCTCCCTCTTTCTGTTCAGTCCTGGTTTAGTCCTAGTTTTAGTCCGGGTTTAGTCCTTTTTGAGTCCTGGTTTAGTCCTTTTTTAGTCCTGGTTTTAGTCCTGGTTTAGTCCTTTTTTAGTCCTAGTTTTAGTCCGGGTTTAGTCCTGGTTTTAGTCCTGGTTTAGTCCTTTTTTAGTCCAGGTCTAGTCCGGGTTTAGTCCTTTTTTAGTCCAGCTTTAGTCCTGGTTTTAGTCCTGGTTTAGTCCTTTTTTAGTCCAGGTCTAGTCCAGGTTTAGTCCTTTTTTAGTCCAGGTCTAGTCCGGGTTTAGTCCTTTTTTAGTCCAGGTTTAGTCCGGGTTTAGTCCTTTTTTAGTCCAGGTTTAGTCCGGGTTTAGTCCATTTTTAGTACTTTTTTAGTCCTGATTTAGTCCATTTTTAGTCATTTTTAGTCCAGGTTTTAGTCTGGGTTTAATCCGGGTTTAGTCCATTTTTAGTCCAGGTTTAGTCCTTTTTTAGTCCTGGTTTAGTCCTTTTTTTAGTCCTGGTTTAGTCCTGATTTAGTCCTTTTTTAGTCCAGGTCTAGTCCGGGTTTAGTCCAGGTTTAGTCCGGGTTTAGTCCATTTTTAGTACTTTTTTAGTCCTGGTTTAGTCCTGATTTAGTCCATTTTTAGTCATTTTTAGTCCAGGTTTTAGTCTGGGTTTAATCCGGGTTTAGTCCATTTTTAGTCCAGGTTTAGTCCTTTTTTAGTCCTGGTTTAGTCCTTTTTTTAGTCCGGGTTTAGTCCATTTTTAGTCCGGGTTTAGTCCTTTTTTAGTCTGGGTTTAGTCCATTTTTAGTCCTGGTTTAGTCCTGATTTAGTCCATTTTTAGTCCATTTTTAGTCCTGGTTTAGTCCTGATTTAGTCAATTTTTAGTCCTTTTTTAGTCCGGGTTTAGTCCTTTTTGAGTCCTGGTTTAGTCCTTTTTTAGTCCTGGTTTTAGTCCTGGTTTAGTCCTTTTTTAGTCCAGGTCTAGTCCGGGTTTAGTCCTTTTTTAGTCCAGGTTTAGTCCGGGTTTAGTCATTTTTTAGTCCTGGTTTAGTCCTGATTTAGTCCAGGTTTAGTCCTTTTTTAGTCCTGGTTTTAGTCCTGGTTTAGTCCTTTTTTAGTCCTGGTTTAGTCCTCGTTTTAGTCCGAGTTGAGTCCTTTTTTAGTCCAGGTTTAGTCCTTTTTTAATCCAGGTTTAGTCCAGGTTTAGTCCTGGTTTAGTCCAGGTTTAGTCCTTTTTTAGTCCTGGTTTAGTCCTGGTTTTAGTCCAGGTTTAGTCCGAGTTTAGTCCTTTTTTAGTCCTGGTTTAGTCCTGGTTTAGTCCAGGTTTAGTCCTTTTTTAGTCCTGGTTTAGTCCAGGTTTAGTCCTGGTTTAGTCCAGGTTTAGTCCTGGTTTAGTCCAGGTTTAAAGTCTTGTTATCTGTGCTTCGTGTCGTTCCTGTCTGCGGTTTGGCGGCTGTAGATGTCTCGTTTCTTTGCGTTGCCGTGGCGACACGTTCTGGAGTGATTGTGATGATGGAGATTTAGGGGTCACACGTCAAAGGTTAAGTCCACACGCTCACGGTGAAAAGACTCATCTCCGTTCAGATCAGACGTCTGTTTCACCGTTTTCAACTGTTAGATTTAAGACTAAACATTAAACAAATTGTATTCATTTATTTGAATTGTGCGTAAAAAGCGTTCCAACTTAAATACTCTGAAATGTGTTAGAGATTTTTCAGTTTTTTCAGCTTTTTAAGGTCATTGTGAACTTGAAATTCTAATTTTCAAAATCCTATATCCTCCTGAGACCTGTTCATTCATTTTTTGTCCTTTATAGTGGACATTGAGTTAACCAGTCGATCTTTTAAGTGTTTTGAGATTCTAGTTTGTGGCTGCACTGTGATAAATAAACTAGGACTAAACCAGAACTGAACCAGGTCTCATGTAGGACTAAACCAGGAGAAAATCAGGACTAAACCAGGTCTAAGTCAGGTCTAAACCAGGTCTAAACCATGACTAAAAGAGGTCTAAATTAGGTCTAAACCAGGTCTGAACCAAATTTGAGTCAGGTTTAAACCACGTCTAAATCAGGACTAAACCAGGTCTAAACCAGGCCTAAACCAAGTCTGAACCAGATCAGTACATAAATAATAAATAAAAAAATAAAAATTGAAATACACTTTTTTCTTCAGGTCCCAGGAGGATATAATAAAAATGTATTTCTAGCTCATATATCAGGGTGTATCGTATGATGAGATACCAAATTGAAAATTGGTATCACGATTATCATGGCAGATAATTATTAAAGCTGGTGACAGTTTAAAAATGTTCTGGATATGAATAATTCTCATTTTAATATCATGAAATACCTGTTTTAAAGGGATAGTGCGTTTTTCTTAATGTGGATCTGTATGGCGCCCCCTTCAGCAGTGTCGTGAGATTAACACTGACTTACCGATGACAGCGTGATCTGAGCCCGGTTCTGCTCCGGTTCCGTAGTTCGTGAACGTCGTTCCGGTAAGTTCGCCAGGACAGTTAATAAAGCTTGTTTTTCTTCTCAAAACAACATTTGTCCAAAAAGTGATATATATTTGCGTCACAAACAGTTGTCCGCTAAAAATTCAGCAGCGTAATTCGCATTGGGGTTATTTTCTCACTGCGCGCAGATTATCTTATTAGCCTGTGCACTTGTTAGTGGATGTTTACGGCGGATGCGGTACGGCGACATACACCGTAAGCGGATGTTTACAAGTGCACAGGCTAATAAGCTAAGAAGAAGAAAACTAAGAAGAAAAACAACCGTCGCAGAACCGGGCCCAGATCACACCGTCCATCGGTAAGTCCGTGTTAATCTCACGATGTTGAAGGGGCCGTACAGATTCACATAAAAAAAAAACAAAAAAAACGCACTGTCCCTTTAAATGGTATTTTATTTGATATTTTATTACTTATTCTATTTTATTCTGATTTGTACATATACACTTTTTAAAAATAATTATGTCTCATTGGACTCCGGTCTCTTGCTCTTTTTTTTTGCTATTCCATCTATTTTCTGTTACCCAGTTATAGATTATATTGATGAGTGAGCGACTGTATCCAAATCATTTCCCTTGTGGATCAATAAAGTTTGTCCAAGTCTAAGTGAAAACCTCAGTGATCTCGTAGAGACCTTCAGGGATACGTGTCTTTTTTCTGCTCATTCTGCTCACGTAGTGGACGTTGTCTTTTCTCACAGTTTTATAAAATGTCCCATGATGTTTTTATCATATTTAACCATGACGCCCTGACGTTTGACCCGGTGTTTGTTTTGTTTGGCAGAGGGCCGCGATGCTGAAGCCCGCCGACCCCAGCGCCTCCGCCTTCCTTAAGGTGGACCCCACGTACCTGCAGCACTGGCAGCAGCTCTTCCCCCAAACGCTCAAACCGCCTTTACAACCGACCAATAACAGCTCCCCGGGCGCCACCTTAGCCCCGCCCCTCTCCTCTCTGCCCGCCGACCGCCTGTCCATCAACGTCGAAACTCTCCGATCGGCTCGTCTCCATGGACACCTCCACCACGGCAACCACGGCAACGCCAATCCCGCCTCCTCGGGCATCTCCAGCTCCACGGGGGTGTCGCAGCTCAGCGTTGCCCCGCAGATGGCGCTGTTCGGTCAGGCGTTGGCGCCCGTGTGTCTCCCAGAGCGACCGCCGCAGCCCGGAGGAGGCGGGGTTAGGGAGGACATGGTCGTCGTGGACACAAACTCACAGAACGGTGCCAAAGAAGGGTCCGGCGGCGTCAGCGTGGTGTCGTCCAGCGTGAAGAGCGCCAGCGTTAGCAGCAGCAGCAGCGCCGTGAGCTGCGCGGTTAGCACCGGAGCGGAGGACGGCGGGAAAAGCAGCACGCCACGGTTTAAGCTAACGTCAGAGGAGCTGGACTATTACCTGTACGGACAACAGCGCATGGAGATTATACCACTGAGCAACCACACGGGGGAGCCAAACAACCGTACGTACTAAACACGATCACGAACGGCGTCCGTCAGAAACACGAGCAGCTCATTTTACTGTAGAATCGTGTCACTGCGCTCTGTTTCCGATTTGGCAGAATCCCCTCCCTTCAGCGACCCTCTGACGTTTTATTTGGAGTGATTCGTGCTGTTCGAGTGATCTTTATTCTCCTGTATTCAAGACGCCATTACTCTGAAAATATAGCTTTCCCCTACCCCCCCAGACCCGCCCACTGCTCTGTTTTTTTTTTTCTTAAACGTGAGACTCGTAGGATTCAGTGATTCAGTGTTTTAGATCAATTTTGAGGTTTAAAATGTTGGAAATATCATAACTTACTATAACTGTATGAGACAAAAACACAATGGCTCTCACTGATGAAATGTGTAAATCTGGTGTTTGAGACCAAAAAGATGTGCAGGTCTGGGGGAGGTGTCTGGAGGTCTAGACGAGGTGTCTGGAGGTCTAGAGGAGGTGTTTGGAGGTCTAGAGGAGGTGTTTGGAGGTCTAGAGGAGGTGTCTGGAGGTCTAGAGGAGGTGTTTGGAGGTCTAGAGGAGGTGTTTGGAGGTCTAGAGGAGGTGTTTGGAGGTCTAGAGGAGGTGTCTGGAGGTCTAGAGGAGGTGTTTGGAGGTCTAGAGGAGGTGTCTGGAGGTCTAGAGGAGGTGTCTGGAGGTCTAGAGGAGGTGTTTGGAGGTCTAGAGGAGGTGTTTGGAGGTCTAGAGGAGGTGTTTGGAGGTCTAGAGGAGGTGTCTGGAGGTCTAGAGGAGGTGTCTGGAGGTCTAGAGGAGGTGTTTGGAGGTCTAGAGGAGGTGTTTGGAGGTCTAGAGGAGGTGTCTGGAGGTCTAGAGGAGGTGTCTGGAGGTAGACTCTGTAGGCTCTCTCTCTCTGTCCCTGTCCCCGTTGGTCTCTCTGTCCCTGGCGTTGGTCTCTCTGTCCCTGGCGTTGGTCTCTCTGTCCCTGGCGTTGGTCTCTCTGTCCCTGGCGTTGGTCTCTCTGTCTCTCTCTGTCCCTGGCGTTGGTCTCTCTGTCCCTGGCGTTGGTCTCTCTGTCCCTGGCGTTGGTCTCTCTGTCTCTCTCTCTGTCCCTGGTGTTGGTCCCTCTGTCCCTGGCGTTGGTCTCTCTGTCCCTGGCGTTGGTCTCTCTGTCTCTCTCTCTCTCTCTGTCCCTGGCGTTGGTCTCTCTGTCTCTCTCTCTGTCCCTGGCGTTGGTCTCTCTGTCCCTGTCCCCGTTGGTCTCTCTGTCCCTGGCGTTGGTCTCTCTGGCCCTGGCGTTGGTCTCTCTGTCCCTGTCCCCGCTGGTCTCTCTGTCCCTGGCGTTGGTCTCTCTGTCCCTGGCGTTGGTCTCTCGGAGTCTCTCTGTCTCTGTCCCTGGTGTTGGTCTCTCTGTCCCTGGCGTTGGTCTCTGTCCCTGGCGTTGGTCTCTCTGTCCCTGGCGTTGGTCTCTCTGTCCCTGGCGTTGGTCTCTCTGTCTCTCTCTCTGTCCCTGGCGTTGGTCTCTCTGTCCCTGGCGTTGGTCTCTCTGTCTCTCTCTCTGTCCCTGGCGTTGGTCTCTCTATCCCTGGCGTTGGTCTCTGTCCCTGGTGTTGGTCTCTCTGTCCCTGGCGTTGGTCTCTCTCTGTCTCTCTCTCTGTCCCTGGCGTTGGTCTCTCTGTCTCTCTCTCTGTCCCTGGCGTTGGTCTCTCTGTCCCTGGCGTTGGTCTCTCTGTCTCTCTCTCTGTCCCTGGCGTTGGTCTCTCCGTCCCTGGCGTTGGTGTCTCTGTCCCTGGCGTTGGTCTCTCTGTCCCTGGTGTTGGTCTCTCTGTCTCTCTCTCTGTCCCTGGCGTTGGTCTCTCTGTCTCTCTCTGTCCCTGGCATTGGTCTCTCTGTCCCTGGTGTTGGTCTCTCTGTCTCTCTCTCTGTCCCTGGCGTTGGTCTCTCTGTCTCTGGCGTTGGTCTCTCTGTCCCTGGCGTTGGTCTCTCTGTCCCTGGCGTTGGTCTCTCTGTCTCTCTCTCTGTCCCTGGCGTTGGTCTGTCTGTCCCTGGCATTGGTCTCTCTGTCCCTGGCGTTGGTCTCTCTGTCTCTCTCTGTCTCTGTCCCTGGCGTTGGTCTCTCTGTCTCTCTCTCTGTCCCTGGCGTTGGTCTGTCTGTCCCTGGCGTTGGTCTCTCTGTCCCTGGCGTTGGTCTCTCTGTCTCTCTCTCTGTCCCTGGTGTTGGTCTCTCTGTCCCTGGCGTTGGTCTCTCTGTCCCTGGCGTTGGTCTCTCTGTCTCTCTCTCTGTCCCTGGCGTTGGTCTCTCTGTCTCTCTCTCTCTGTCCCTGGCGTTGGTCTCTCTGTCCCTGACGTTGGTCTCTCTGTCTCTCTCTCTGTCCCTGGCGTTGGTCTCTCGGAGTCTCTCTGTCTCTGTCCCTGGCGTTGGTCTCTCTGTCCCTGGCGTTGGTCTCTCTGTCCCTGGCGTTGGTCTCTGTCTCTGTCCCTGGCGTTGGTCTCTCGGAGTCTCTCTGTCTCTGTCCCTGGCGTTGGTCTCTCTGTCTCTCTCTCTGTCCCTGGCGTTGGTCTCTCGGAGTCTCTCTGTCTCTGTCCCTGGCGTTGGTCTCTCTGTCTCTCTGTCTGTCCCTGGCGTTGGTCTCTCGGAGTCTCTCTGTCTCTGTCCCTGGCGTTGGTCTCTCGGAGTCTCTCTGTCTCTCTCTCTGTCCCTGGCGTTGGTCTCTCGGAGTCTCTCTGTCTCTGTCCCTGGCGTTGGTTTCTCTGTCCCTGGCGTTGGTCTCTCTGTCCCTGGCGTTGGTCTCTCTCTCTCTGTCCCTGGTGTTGGTCTCTCTCTCTCTGTCCCTGGCGTTGGTCTCTCTGTCCCTGGCGTTGGTCTCTCTCTCTCTCTGTCCCTGGCGTTGGTCTCTCTCTCTCTGTCCCTGGCGTTGGTCTCTCTGTCTCTGGCGTTGGTCTCTCTCTCTCTGTCCCTGGCGTTGGTCTCTCTCTCTCTGTCCCTGGCGTTGGTCTCTCTGTCCCTGGCGTTGGTCTCTCTCTCTCTGTCCCTGGCGTTGGTCTCTCTGTCCCTGGCGTTGGTCTCTCTCTCTCTGTCCCTGGCGTTGGTCTCTCTGTCCCTGGCGTTGGTCTCTCTGTCTCTCTCTCTCTGTCCCTGGCATTGGTCTCTCTGTCCCTGGCGTTGGTCTCTCTGTCTCTCTCTCTCTGTCCCTGGCGTTGGTCTCTCTCTCTCTGTCCCTGGCGTTGGTCTCTCTGTCCCTGGCGTTGGTCTCTCTGTCTCTCTCTCTGTCCCTGGCGTTGGTCTCTCTGTCCCTGGCGTTGGTCTCTCTCTCTCTGTCCCTGGCGTTGGTCTTTCGGAGTCTCTCTGTCTCTGTCCCTGGCGTTGGTCTCTCTGTCCCTGGCGTTGGTCTCTCTGTCCCTGGCGTTGGTCTCTCTCTCTCTATCCCTGGCGTTGGTCTCTCTGTCCCTGGCGTTGGTCTCTCTGTCCCTGGCGTTGGTCTCTCTCTCTATCCCTGGCATTGGTCTCTCTGTCCCTGGCGTTGGTCTCTCTGTCCCTGTCCCTGGTCTCTCTGTCCCTGGCGTTGGTCTCTCTGTCCCTGGCGTTGGTCTCTCTCTCTCTCTATCCCTGGCGTTGGTCTCTCTGTCCCTGGCGTTGGTCTCTCTATCCCTGGCGTTGGTCTCTCTGTCCCTGGCTTTGGTCTCTCTGTCCCTGGCGTTGGTCTCTCGGAGTCTCTCTGTCTCTGTCCCTGGCGTTGGTCTCTCTGTCCCTGGCGTTGGTCTCTCTATCCCTGGCGTTGGTCTCTCTGTCCCTGGCGTTGGTCTCTCTCTCTCTATCCCTGGCGTTGGTCTCTCTGTCCCTGGCGTTGGTCTCTCTGTCCCTGGCGTTGGTCTCTCTCTCTCTATCCCTGGCGTTGGTCTCTCTGTCCCTGGCGTTGGTCTCTCTATCCCTGGCGTTGGTCTCTCTGTCCCTGGCGTTGGTCTCTCTGTCCCTGGCGTTGGTCTCTCGGAGTCTCTCTGTCTCTGTCCCTGGCGTTGGTCTCTCTGTCCCTGGCGTTGGTCTCTCTATCCCTGGCGTTGGTCTCTCTGTCCCTGGCGTTGGTCTCTCTGTCCCTGGTGTTGGTCTCTGTCCCTGGCGTTGGTCTCTCTGTCCCTGGTGTTGGTCTCTGTCCCTGGCGTTGGTCTCTCTGTCCCTGGCGTTGGTCTCTCTGTCCCTGGCGTTGGTCTCTCTCTGTCCCTGGCGTTGGTCTCTCTGTCCCTGGCGTTGGTCTCTCTGTCCCTGGCGTTGGTCTCTCTCTGTCCCTGGCGTTGGTCTCTCTGTCCCTGGCGTTGGTCTCTCTGTCTCTCTCTCTCTGTCCCTGGCGTTGGTCTCTCTGTCCCTGGCGTTGGTCTCTCTGTCCCTGGCATTGGTCTCTCTGTCTCTGTCCCTGGCGTTGGTCTCTCTGTCCCTGGCATTGGTCTCTCTGTCCCTGGCGTTGGTCTCTCTCTCTCTGTCCCTGGCGTTGGTCTCTCTGTCCCTGGCATTGGTCTCTCTGTCCCTGGCGTTGGTCTCTCTCTCTCTGTCCCTGGCGTTGGTCTCTCTGTCCCTGGCGTTGGTCTCTCTGTCTCTCTCTCTCTGTCCCTGGCGTTGGTCTCTCTGTCCCTGGCGTTGGTCTCTCTGTCTCTCTCTCTCTGTCCCTTGCGTTGGTCTCTCTGTCCCTGGCGTTGGTCTCTCTGTCCCTGGCATTGGTCTCTCTCTCTGTCCCTGGCGTTGGTCTCTCTCTCTCTGTCCCTGGCGTTGGTCTCTCTGTCCCTGGCGTTGGTCTCTCTGTCTCTCTCTCTGTCCCTGGCGTTGGTCTCTCTGTCCCTGGCGTTGGTCTCTCTGTCCCTGGCGTTGGTCTCTCGGAGTCTCTCTGTCTCTGTCCCTGGCGTTGGTCTCTCTCTCTGGCGTTGGTCTCTCTCTCTCTGTCCCTGGCGTTGGTCTCTCTCTGTCCCTGGCGTTGGTCTCTGTCCCTGGCGTTGGTCTCTCTATCCCTGGCGTTGGTCCCTCTCTCTGTCCCTGGCGTTGGTCTCTCTCTCTGTCCCTGGCGTTGGTGTCTCTCTCTGTCCCTGGCGTTGGTCCCTCTCTCTGTCCCTGGCGTTGGTCTCTCTGTCCCTGGCGTTGGTCTCTCTCTCTCTGTCCCTGGTGTTGGTCTCTCAGAGTCTCTGCTCTTGACCCTCGGAGTGTTTTGCAGCTGTTGTGTCGACACAGGTCAAAGGTCAAGGGTCTAAACACACTCCAGACCTCGTCTGTTTAAACACACTCTCTCTTTCTCTCTCCATCTCTCTCTCTCTCTCTCCCCTCCTCTTTCCTCTCTTCTGCCCCCCCTCTCTTCTTCTCTTTGTCATTGATAAGGCGCCTCCTGCTGTCACTTATTGATTTTTAGACACAAAATAATGTGATGATCAGAAACAGGACAAACATTTCACCCACAGAAGATCAGTTTAACTGGGACTAAACCTGGACTAAACCTGGACTAAACCTGGACTAAAACTGGACTAAAGCGGGACAAACCTGGAATAAAATGTGATTAAACCAGGACTAAACCAGGACTAAACCAGGACTAAAGCGGGACAAACCTGGAATAAACCTGGACTAAACCTGGACTAAAGCAGGACAAACCTGGAATAAAATGGGATTAAAACAGGACTAAAACTGGATTAAAACTGGACTAAAACTGGACTAAAGCAGGACTAAACCAGGACTAAAGCAGGACTAGAGCAGGACTAAATCAGATCCCACAAAGGGGACACGATCAATGACTAATCACATCTGAATGGGCCAGGACTAAAGCAGGATTACACCCGGATTTAACCAGGATCAAACCAGGATTAGGTCCAGACGACGGGATAATCCAGTGGGACTCTGGACTTCTTTAAAGTCCTGGTTGAACCTGAGGAGCCGGACTGAGCTGGATCCTGGTCCAGACCTGGACCTGCAGCCCTTTTAGAACACTAAGGTAAACCCGGACTAAACCAGGACTAAACCAGGACTAAAGCAGGACTAAACCAGGTCTAAACCAGGACTAAACCAGGACTAAACCAGGACTAAACCAGGACTAAAGCAGGACTAAACCGGGACTAAAGCGGGACTAAACCAGGACTAAACCAGGACTAAAGCAGGACTAAACCGGGACTAAAGCGGGACTAAACCAGGACTAAACTAGGACTAAACCAGGACTAAACCAGGACTAAAGCGGGACTAAACCAGGACTAAACCAGGACTAAACCGGGACTAAACCGGGACTAAAGCGGGACTAAACCGGGACTAAAGCGGGACTAAACCGGGACTAAAGCGGGACTAAACCAGGACTAAAGCAGGACTAAACCAGGACTAAACCAGGACTAAACCAGGACTAAAGCAGGACTAAAGCGGGACTAAACCAGGACTAAACCAGGACTAAACCAGAACTAAACCAGGACTAAAGCGGGACTAAACCGGGACTAAACCGGGACTAAAGCGGCACTAAACCAGGACTAAACCAGGACTAAACCCGGACTAAAGCGGGACTAAACCAGGACTAAACCAGGACTAAACCAGGACTAAAGCGGGACTAAACCAGGACTAAACCCGGACTAAACCGGGACTAAAGCGGGACTAAAGCGGGATTAAACCAGGACTAAACCAGGACTAAACCAGGACTAAACCAGGACTAAATCAGGACTAAACCAGGACTAAACCAGGACTAAACCCGGACTAAACCGGGACTAAAGCGGGACTAAACCGGGACTAAACCGGGACTAAACCGGGACTAAACCGGGACTAAACCAGGACTAAATCAGGACTAAACCAGGACTAAACCAGGACTAAACCCGGACTAAACCGGGACTAAACCGGGACTAAAGCGGGACTAAACCGGGACTAAAGCGGGACTAAAGCGGGACTAAAGCAAGACTAAACCGGGACTAAAGCGGGACTAAAGCGGGACTAAACCGGGACTGAAGCGGGACTAAAGCGGGACTAAACCGGGACTAAAGCGGGACTAAAGCGGGACTAAAGCAGGACTAAACCAGGACTAAACCAGGACTAAAGCAGGACTAAACCGGGACTAAACCTGGACTAAAGCGGGACTAAAGCAGGACTAAACCAGGACTAAAGCAGGACTAAACCAGGACTAAACCGGGACTGAAGCGGGACTAAAGCGGGACTAAACCGGGACTAAAGCGGGACTAAAGCGGGACTAAAGCAGGACTAAACCAGGACTAAACCAGGACTAAAGCAGGACTAAACCGGGACTAAACCTGGACTAAAGCGGGACTAAAGCAGGACTAAACCAGGACTAAAGCAGGACTAAACCAGGACTAAAGCGGGACTAAAGCGGGACTAAACCAGGACTAAACCGGGACTAAAGCGGGACTAAACCGGGACTAAAGCGGGACTAAAGCGGGACTAAACCGTGACTAAACCGGGACTGAACCAGGACTAAACCGGGACTAAAGCGGGACTAAACCAGGACTAAAGCAGGACTAAACCAGGACTAAACCAGGACTAAAGCAGGACTAAAGCGGCACTAAACCGGGACTAAAGCGGGACTAAACCAGGACTAAAGCAGGACTAAACCAGGAAAAAAGCGGGACTAAACCAGGACTAAAGCTGGACTAAACCAGGACTAAAGCAGGACTAAACCGGGACTAAAGCAGGACTAAAGCGGGACTAAACCAAGACTAAACCAGGACTAAAACTGGACTAAAGCAGGACTAAAACTGGACTATATCAGGACTATATCAGGACTAAAACTGGACTAAAGCAGGACTAAAGCAGGACTAAACCCGGACTAAACCCGGACGAAAGCAGGACTAAACCAGGACTAAAGCAGGACTAAAGCGGCACTAAAGCGGGACTAAACCGGGACTAAAGCGGGACTAAACCAGGACTAAAGCAGGACTAAACCAGGACTAAAGCTGGACTAAACCAGGACTAAACCGGGACTAAAGCAGGACTAAACCGGGACTAAAGCAGGACTAAAGCGGGACTAACCCAAGACTAAACCAGGACTAAAACTGGACTAAAACAGGACTAAAGCAGGACTAAACCCGGACTAAAGCGGGACTAAACTCGGACTAAACCTGGACTAAACCAGGTCTAAAGCAGGACTAAACCAGGTCTGAACCAGGACTAAACCAGGTCTAAACCAGGACTAAACCAGGACTAAAGCAGGACTAAACCCGGACTAAACCAGGACTAAAGCGGGACTAAACCAGGAATAAAACTGGACTATATCAGGACTAAACCAGGACTAAAACTGGACTAAACCAGGACTAAAACTGGACTAAAGTAGGACTAAATCTGGATTAAAACTGGACTAAAACTGGACTAAAGCAGGACTAAAGCAGGACTAAACCTGGACTAAACCCGGACTAAACCTGGACTAAAACTGGACTAAAGTAGGACTAAATCTGGATTAAAACTGGACTAAAACTGGACTAAAGCAGGACTAAAACTGGACTAAACCAGGACTAAAACTGGACTATATCAGGACTAAACCAGGCCTAAACCCGGACTAAACCAGGACTAAACCAGGACTAAACCAGGACTAAAACTGGACTAAACCAGGACTAAAGTAGGACTAAATCTGGATTAAAACTGGACTAAAGCAGGACTAAATCTGGATTAAAACTGGATTAAAACTGGACTAAAGCCGGACTAAACCCGGACTAAACCAGGCCTAAACCCGGACTAAACCAGGACTAAACCCGGACTAAAGCAGGACTAAACCCGGACTAAAACCGGACTAAACCAGGACTAAAACTGGACTATATCAGGACTATATCAGGACAAAAACTGGACTAAACAAGGACTAAACCAGGACTAAACCAGGACTAACGCAGGACTCAACCAGGACTAAAACTGGACTATATCAGGACTATATCAGGACTAAACCGGGACTAAAGCAGGACTAAAGCGGGACTAAACCAAGACTAAACCAGGACTAAAACTGGACTAAAGCAGGACTAAAACTGGACTATATCAGGACTATATCAGGACTAAAACTGGACTAAAGCAGGACTAAAGCAGGACTAAACCCGGACTAAACCCGGACTAAAGCAGGACTAAACCAGAACTAAACCAGGACTAAAGCGGCACTAAAGCGGGACTAAACCGGGACTAAAGCGGGACTAAACCAGGACTAAAGCAGGACTAAACCAGGACTAAAGCGGGACTAAACCAGGACTAAAGCTGGACTAAACCAGGACTAAAGCAGGACTAAACCGGGACTAAAGCAGGACTAAACCGGGACTAAAGCAGGACTGAACCAGGACTAAACCAGGTCTAAACCAGGACTAAACCAGGACTAAAGCAGGACTAAACCCGGACTAAACCAGGACTAAACCAGGACTAAAGCGGGACTAAACCAGGAATAAAACTGGACTATATCAGGACTAAACCAGGACTAAAACTGGACTAAACCAGGACTAAAACTGGACTAAAGTAGGATTAAAACTGGATTAAAACTGGACTAAAACTGGACTAAAACTGGACTAAAGCAGGACTAAAGCAGGACTAAAACTGGACTAAACCCGGACTAAACCTGGACTAAAACTGGACTAAAGTAGGACTAAATCTGGATTAAAACTGGACTAAAACTGGACTAAAGCAGGACTAAAACTGGACTAAACCAGGACTAAAACTGGACTATATCAGGACTAAACCAGGCCTAAACCCAGACTAAACCAGGACTAAACCAGGACTAAAACTGGACTAAACCAGGACTAAATCTGGATTAAAACTGGACTAAAGCAGGATTAAAGCAGGACTAAACCAGGACTAAAACTGGACTAAACCAGGACTAAAGTAGGACTAAATCTGGATTAAAACTGGACTAAAGCAGGATTAAAGCAGGACTAAACCAGGACTAAAACTGGACTAAAGTAGGACTAAATCTGGATTAAAACTGGATTAAAACTGGACTAAAGCCGGACTAAACCCGGACTAAACCAGGCCTAAACCCGGACTAAACCAGGACTAAACCCGGACTAAAGCAGGACTAAACCCGGACTAAAACCGGACTAAACCAGGACTAAAACTGGACTATATCAGGACTATATCAGGACAAAAACTGGATTAAACAAGGACTAAACCAGGACTAAACCAGGACTAACACAGGACTCAACCAGGACTAAAACTGGACTATATCAGGACTATATCAGGACTAAAACTGGACTAAAACTGGACTAAAGTAGGACTAAATCTGGATTAAAACTGGACTAAACCAGGACTAAAGTAGGACTAAATCTGGATTAAACCTGGATTAAAACTGCATTAAAACTGCATTAAAACTGGACTAAATCAGGACTAAACCAGGACTAACGCAGGACTCAACCAGGACTAAAATTGGACTATATCAGGACTATATCAGGACTAAAACTGGACTAAAACTGGACTAAAGTAGGACTAAATCTGGATTAAAACTGGATTAAAACTGCATTAAAACTGGACTAAAGCAGCACTAAATCAGGACTAAACCAGGACTAACGCAGGACTAAAACTGGACTATATCAGGACTAAAACTGGACTAAACCAGGACTAAAACTGGACTAAAGTAGGACTAAATCTGGATTAAAACTGGACTAAAACTGGACTAAACCAGGACTAAATTAGGACTAAATCTGGATTAAAACTGGATTAAAACTGGACTAAAGCAGGACTAAGGCAGGACTAAAGCAGGACTAAACCAGGACCAAACCAGGACTAAACCAGGACTAAACCAGGACTAAAGCAGGACTAAAGCAGGACTAAAACTGGACTATATCAGGACTAAATCTAGATTAAAACTGAATTAAAACTGGACTAAAGCAGGTCTAAACCAGGACTAAACCTGGACTAAAGTAGGACTAAATCTGGATTAAAACTGGATTAAAACTGGACTAAAGCAGGACTAAAGCAGGACTAAAACTGGATTAAAACTGGACTAAAACTGGACTAAACCAGGACTAAACCAGGACTAAAGCAGGACTAAAACTGGACTAAAGTAGGACTATATCTGGATTAAAACTGGACTAAACCAGGTCTACAACTGGACTAAAGTAGGACTAAAACTGGATTAAACCCGGATTAAACCCGGACTAAACCAGGACTAAACCAGGACTAAAACTGGACTAAAACTGGACTATATCAGGATTTAAACTGGACTAAAGTAGGACTAAATCTGGATTAAAACTGTATTAAAACTGGACTAAAGCAGGACTAAACCAGGACTAAAGTAGGACTAAAGTAGGACTAAACCAGGACTAAAGCAGGACTAAACCCGGTCTAAACCCAGACAAAACCAGGACTAAACCCGGACTAAACCAGGACTAAACCAGGACTAAAGCAGGACTATATCAGGACTAAACCAGGACTAAAACTGGACTAAACCAGGACTAAAACTGGACTAAAGTAGGACTAAATCTAGATTAAAACTGGATTAAAACTGCATTAAAACTGGACTAAAGCAGGACTAAACCAGGACTAAAGCAGGACTATATCAGGACTAAAACTGGACTAAAGTAGGACTAAATCTGGATTAAAACTGGACTAAAGCAGGACTAAACCAGGACTAAAGCAGGACTATATCAGGACTAAACCAGGACTAAAACTGGACTAAATCTGGATTAAAACTGGATTAAAACTGCACTAAAACTGGATTAAACCAGGACTAAACCAGGACTAAAGCAGGACTAAACCAGGACTAAAGCAGGATTAAATCTGGATTAAAAATGAATTAAAACTGGACTAAAGCAGGACTAAAGCACGACTAAAACTGGACTATATCAAGACTATATCAGGGCTAAACCAGGACTAAAACTGGACTAAAACTAGACTAAAGTAGGACTAAACCAGGACTAAAGCAGGATTAAATCTGGATTAAAAATGAATTAAAACTGGACTAAAGCACGACTAAAGCACGACTAAAACTGGACTATATCAAGACTATATCAGGGCTAAACCAGGACTAAAACTGGACTAAAACTAGACTAAAGTAGGACTAAATCTGGATTAAAACTGGATTAAAACTGCACTAAAACTGGACTAAAACTGGACTAAACCAGGACTAAAGCAGGACTAAACCAGAACTAAACCAGGACTAAACCAGGACTAAAGCAGGAATAAAGCAGGACTAAATCAGGACTAAAGTAGGACTAAATCTGGACTAAATCTGGACTAAAACTGGACTAAAGCAGGACTAAAGCAGGACTAAACCAGAACTAAACCAAGACTAAGGACATGTATATGCTTCAGTCACATTATTTTAAGCTTTATTTAGACTTTTTACAGAAGTGTTTACTGTAATCTCGTCCTCCTCCTTTCCTCCTCTCTTCCTCTCCTCCTCTCCGCCCTCTCTCCTCTTCTCCTCCTCTCTCCTCCTCTCCTCCTCCTCTCTCCTCAGTATAATCTCCTCCTCTCTCTTCCTCTCCTCCCTCTCTCCTCTTCTCCTCCTCCTCCTCAGTATAATCTCCTCCTCTCTCCTCTCCTCCTCTCTCCTCTCCTCCTCCTCCTCTCCTCCTCCCTCTCTCCTTCTCCTCTCCTCCTCTCCTCCTCCTCAGTATAATCTCCTCCTCCCCTCCTCCTATCCTCCTCTCCTCCTCCTTTCCTCCTCTCCTCTCCTCCTCCTCTCCTCCTCTCTCCTCAGTATAATCTTCTCTCCTCTCCTCCTCTCCTCTCTCCTCAGTATAATCTCCTCCTCCCTCTCTCCTCTCCTCCTCCTCTCCTCCTCTCTCCTCTCCTCCTCCTCCTCTCTCCTCCTCCTCCTCTCCTTCTCCTCTCCTCTCTCCTCTCCTCCTCCTCAGTATAATCTCCTCCTCTCCTCCTTTCCTCCTCTCCTCCTCTCTCCTCAGTATAATCTTCTCCTCTCTCCTCTCCTCTCTCCTCTCCTCCTCCTCAGTATAATCTCCTCCTCCCCTCCTCCTCTCCTCCTTTCCTCCTCCTCCTCTCCTCCTCTCTCCTCTTCAGTATAATCTCCTCCTCTCCTCTCTCCTCCTCAGTATAATCTCCTCTCTCCTCTCTCCTCTCCTCCTCTCTCCTCCTCAGTATAATCTCCTCCTCCCCTCCTCCTCTCCTCCTTTCCTCCTCTCTCCTCTCCTCCTCTCTCCTCCTCAGTATAATCTCCTCCTCTCTCCTCTCCTCCTCCTCCTCAGTATAATCTCCTCCTCTCTCCTCTCTCCTCTCCTCCTCTCTCCTCCTCAGTATAATCTCCTCCTCCCCTCCTCTTCTCCTCCTTTCCTCCTCTCTCCTCTCCTCCTCTCTCCTCCTCAGTATAATCTCCTCCTCTCTCCTCTCCTCCTCCTCCTCAGTATAATCTCCTCCTCTCTCCTCTCCTCCTCCTCCTCAGTATAATCTCCTCCTCTCTCCTCTCTCCTCTCCTCCTCTCTCCTCTTCAGTATAATCTCCTCCTCCTCCTCTCCTGCTCTCTCCTCCTCCTCTCTCCTCCTCAGTATAATCCCCTCCTCTCTCCTCTCCTCCTCTCTCCTCCTCAGTATAATCTCCTCCTCTCCTCTCCTCCTCTCTCCTCTCCTCCTCTCTCCTCTTCAGTATAATCTCCTCCTCTCCTCTCTCCTCAGTATAATCTCCTCCTCTCCTCTCTCCTCCTCAGTATAATCTCCTCCTCTCCTCCTCTCCTCTCTCCTCCTCAGTATAATCTCCTCCTCTCTCCTCCTCCTCCTCCTCTCCTCCATGAGCGATGGGCGGACACGTGCGTATTAATTGGACTGTTTGGTTTCTCGTGTGCGGCGGAGGTCGATTTGGCGTGGCGTGATTTGTCTTGGTCGCCGCGGAGACGGAGCGGGGCAGATAAAGCTCTCGTCTGTCACATGCTTTATTAATTACCACGGCGATAATCATAATCATAGAAACAGTAATGGAGGAACACAGGCTGCACTACTGCGAGTACTGCAAATACTACTACTGCAAATACTACAAATACACAGGCTGCACTACTGCGAGTACTGCAAATACTACTGCAAATACTACTGCAAATACTACAAATACACAAGCTGCACTACTGCGAGTACTGCAAATACTACTGCAAATACTGCAAATACACAGTCTGCACTACTGCGAGTACTGCAAATACTACTGCAAATACTACAAATACACAAGCTGCACTACTGCGAGTACTGTAAATACTACTGCAAATACTACTACTACAAATACAAATACACAGTCTGCACTACTGCGAGTACTGCAAATACTACTGCGAATACTACTACTACAAATACAAATACACAGGCTGCACTACTGCAAGTACTGCAAATACTACTGCGAATACTACTACTACAAATACAAATACACAGGCTGCACTACTGCGAGTACTGCAAATACTACTGCGAATACTACTACTACAAATACAAATACACAGGCTGCACTACTGCGAGTACTGCAAATACTACTGCAAATACTACTACAAATACAAATACACAGTCTGCACTACTGCGAGTACTGCAAATACTACTGCGAATACTACTACTACAAATACAAATACACAGGCTGCACTACTGCAAGTACTGCAAATACTACTGCAAATACTACAAATACACAGGCTGCACTACTGCGAGTACTGCAAATACTACTACTGCAAATACTACAAATACACAGGCTGCACTACTGCGAGTACTGCAAATACTACTACTGCAAATACAAATACACAGGCTGCACTACTGCGAGTACTGCAAATACTACTGCGAATACTACTACTACAAATACAAATACACAGTCTGCACTACTGCGAGTACTGCAAATACTACTGCGAATACTACTACTACAAATACAAATACACAGGCTGCAGGTCCGCTACTGCAAATACTACTGCAAATACAAATACACAGGCTGCACTACTGCGAGTACTGCAAATACTACTGCAAATACAAATACACAGGCTGCACTACTGCAAGTACTGCAAATACTACTGCGAATACTACTACAAATACAAATACACAGGTTGCACTACTGCGAGTACTGCAAATACTACTGCAAATACTACTACTACAAATACAAATACACAGGCTGCAGGTCCGCTACTGCAAATACTACTGCAAATACTATTACTGCAAATACTACTGCAAATACTACTACTGCAAATACTACTGCAAATACTATGAATACTAGTACTACAAATACTGCTACTACAAATATAAATACAAATACACAGGCTGCAGGTCCGCTACTGCGAATACTACTGTGAATACTACTACTGCAAATACTACTGCGAATACTACTACTGCGAATACTACTGTGAATACTACTACTGCAAATACTACTGCGAATACTACTACTGAGAATACTACTGTGAATACTACTGTGAATACTACTGTGAATACTACTACTGTGAATACTACTGTGAATACTACTGTGAATACTACTACTGCAAATACTACTGTGAATATTACTGCGAATACTACTACTGTGAATACTACTGTGAATACTACTGTGAATACTACTGCGAATACTACTGCGAATACTACTGCGAATACTACTACTGCAACTATACTGCGAATACTACTGCGAATACTACTACTGTGAATACTACTGCGAATACTACTGTGAATACTACTGCGAATATTACTGCGAATACTACTACTGCAAATACTACTGTGAATACTACTGTGAATATTACTACTGTGAATACTACTGCGAATATTACTGTGAATACTACTACTGCAAATACTACTGTGAATATTACTGCGAATACTACTACTGCAAATACTACTGTGAATACTACTGTGAATACTACTGCGAATATTACTGTGAATACTACTGTGAATACTACTGTGAATACTACTACTGCAAATACTACTGTGAATACTACTGTGAATACTACTGCGAATATTACTGCGAATACTACTACTGCAAATACTACTGTGAATACTACTGTGAATACTACTGTGAATACTACTACTGTGAATACTACTGTGAATATTACTACTACTGTAATATTCACTACTACTGTGAATACTACTACTGCGAATACTACTACTGCAACTATACTGCGAATACTACTGCAAATACTACTACTGTGAATACTACTACTGCAAATACTACTGCGAATACTACTGTGAATACTACTGTGAATACTACTGTGAATACTACTGCAAATATACTGTGAATACTACTGTGAATATTACTACTACTGTAATATTCACTACTACTGTGAATACTACTACTGCGAATACTACTACTGCAACTATACTGCGAATACTACTGCGAATACTACTACTGTGAATACTACTGTGAATACTACTACTGTGAATACTACTGTGAATACTACTGTGAATACTACTGCGAATACTACTGTGAATACTACTGTGAATACTCCTGTGAATACTACTACTGTGAATACTACTGTGAATACTCCTGTGAATACTACTACTGTGAATACTACTGCGAATACTACTGTGAATACTACTACTGCAAATACTACTGTGAATATTACTGCGAATACTACTACTGTGAATACTACTGCGAATATTACTGCGAATACTACTACTGCAAATACTACTGTGAATATTACTGCGAATACTACTGCGAATACTACTACTGCGAATACTACTACTGCAACTATACTGCGAATACTACTGTGAATACTACTACTGTGAATACTACTGTGAATACTCCTGTGAATACTACTACTGCAAATACTACTACTGCAACTATACTGCGAATACTACTGCGAATACGACTACTGTGAATACTACTGTGAATACTCCTGTGAATACTACTACTGCAAATACTACTGCGAATACTACTACTGTGAATACTACTGTGAATACTACTGTGAATACTACTGCGGATATTACTGTGAATACTACTGTGAATACTCCTGTGAATACTACTACTGCAAATACTACTGCGAATACTACTACTGTGAATACTACTGCGAATATTACTGCGAATACTACTACTGCAAATACTACTGTGAATATTACTGTGAATACTACTGCGAATACTACTGTGAATACTACTGTGAATACTACTGTGAATACTACTGTGAATACTACTGTGAATACTCCTGTGAATACTACTACTGCGAATACTACTGCAAATACTACTGCGAATACTACTGTGAATACTACTGTGAATACTACTGCGAATACTACTGTGAATACTACTGTGAATACTCCTGTGAATACTACTACTGCGAATACTACTGCAAATACTACTGCGAATACTACTACTGCAACTATACTGCGAATATTACTGCGAATACTACTACTGTGAATACTACTGTGAATACTACTGTGAATACTACTACTGCAAATACTACTGTGAATACTACTACTGTGAATACTACTGTGAATACTACTACTGTGAATACTACTGTGAATACTACTGTGAATACTACTGCGAATACTACTGCGAATACTACTGCCAATACTACTGCAAATACTACTGTGAATACTCCTGTGAATACTACTGCCAATACTACTGCGAATACTCCTGTGAATATACTGCAAATACTACTGTGAATACTACTGCAAATACTACTGTGAATACTACTGCGAATACTACTGTGAATACTACTACTGCGAATACTACTGTGAATACTACTGTGAATACTACTACGAATACTACTACTGCAAATACTACTGTGAATACTACTACTGTGAATATTACTGCGAATACTACTATGAATACTACTGCGAATACTACTGTGAATACTACTGTGAATACTACTACTGTGAATACTACTGCGAATACTACTGTGAATATTACTGCGAATACTACTATGAATACTACTGCGAATACTACTACTGTGAATACTACTGCGAATACTACTATGAATACTACTGCGAATACTACTGTGAATACTACTGCAAATATACTGTGAATACTACTGTGAATACTACTGTGAATACTACTGCGAATACTACTGCCAATACTACTGTGAATACTACTGTGAATACTACTACTGTGAATACTACTGTGAATACTACTGCAAATATACTGTGAATACTACTGTGAATACTACTGTGAATACTACTACTGTGAATACTACTGTGAATACTACTGCAAATATACTGTGAATACTACTGTGAATACTACTGTGAATATACTGCAAATACTACTGTGAATACTACTGTGAATACTCCTGTGAATACTACTGTGAATACTACTGCGAATACTACTGCCAATACTACTGTGAATACTACTGTGAATACTACTACTGTGAATACTACTGTGAATACTACTGCAAATATACTGTGAATACTACTGTGAATACTACTGTGAATATACTGCAAATACTACTGTGAATACTACTGCAAATACTACTGTGAATACTACTGCGAATACTACTGTGAATACTACTACTGCGAATACTACTGTGAATACTACTGTGAATACTACTACGAATACTACTACTGCAAATACTACTGTGAATACTACTACTGTGAATATTACTGCGAATACTACTATGAATACTACTGCGAATACTACTGTGAATACTACTGCGAATACTACTGTGAATATTACTGCGAATACTACTATGAATACTACTGCGAATACTACTACTGTGAATACTACTGCGAATACTACTATGAATACTACTGCGAATACTACTGTGAATACTACTGCAAATATACTGTGAATACTACTGTGAATACTACTGTGAATACTACTGCGAATACTACTGCCAATACTACTGTGAATACTACTGTGAATACTACTGTGAATACTACTACTGTGAATACTACTGTGAATACTACTGCAAATATACTGTGAATACTACTGTGAATACTACTGCAAATACTACTGCCAATACTACTGCGAATACTACTGTGAATACTACTGCGAATACTACTGTGAATACTACTGCGAATACTACTGTGAATACTACTACTGCGAATACTACTGTGAATACTACTACTGCAAATACTCCTGTGAATACTACTGTGAATACTACTACTGTGAATACTACTGTGAATACTACTACTGCAAATACTACTGCGAATACTACTACTGTGAATACTACTGCGAATATTACTGCGAATACTACTGCGAATACTACTGTGAATACTACTACTGCAAATACTACTGTGAATATTACTGCGAATACTACTACTGTGAATACTACTGCGAATACTACTGCGAATACTACTGCGAATACTACTGTGAATACTACTACTGCGAATACTACTACTGCAACTATACTGTGAATACTACTGTGAATACTACTACTGTGAATACTACTGTGAATACTACTGTGAATACTACTGTGAATACTACTACTGTGAATACTACTGTGAATACTACTACTGCAAATACTACTGTGAATACTACTGTGAATACTACTGTGAATACTACTACTGTGAATACACACACTCGGTCAGACCTGTACACACAGACCGCGACACTTCTGTTATCGGGAGCTGTTTAAAGTCACACTGTGGAATATTTCAGGAAGAGCAGGTGACGTCTCCATAGAAACAAGCAGGCGATAGACCCCCAACCAAAAAGTTACCTAGTGCAGCTTTAATAATCCATAATAGACCTTACGCTTTCTGCAATAATACAATAATACAATAATCGTCAAACTTTGTCCAAGTGAAAATCCTTCAGTGTAAAGGCCCCTGGACCTGCTGGAGCGACACTCGACGACGATACGACGTTTAGTTTTGATGTGTTCGGCGAAAACAGGCATTCGCCACAGTGGAGCGGATCATTAACGGGATCTAGTGAACTGGAGCTAAAACAGACCTGGAGTTGTGTTTTGTTTCAGTCGGGCATATTTGGTCCTTCTTTGTTAAAAGGAGGTATCAACTTTTTGGAGTTTTCTACCATGTTCTGACGTTCCCTCATTTTCTCACATGAACGAGTGCATAAACTCCCTCTTTTCCCTCTCCCTCGCTCTCTCGCTCTGTTGATGGATATTAATGAGCATAAAGTGTTTTAAGGCGGCTCCATCCATCACATTCTGAGCGCGCCGTCGCTTAAAAAAAACACAAGACCATTTGGGAAGTGGGCGGGACTTCCTGTTTGGTCTGCGCCTCCAGTTCTGTCGATAACGAGCTGAAAATCTCACGTCTGAACCCAAACACATACACACACAAAAAATGCTTTTACTCGAGAAAAAACCCACTTTGACTCTTAAAGTGACAGGTCATTCTCACGGTTACCGAGCAACCACCACGTCAACCAGGCCCGAAGCACAAAGTACGTCTGAAGTACAAGGTGGGACCACGTCAAGTCCAAGTCAAAGACAGGCAAGTCCAAGTCGAGCCTCGAGTCACTGGCCCATAAGTCCTAGTCGAGTCTCTGGCCCATAAGTCCAAGTCGAGTCTCGAGTCGAGTCTCTGGCCCATAAGTCCAAGTCAAGTCTCGAGTCCCTGGCCCATAAGTCCAAGTCAAGTCTCGAGTCACTGGCCCATAAGTTCAGATCGAGTCCCAAGCAAGTCTCGAGTCACTGGCCCATAAGTCCAAGTCAAGTCCAAGTCGAGTCTCGAGTCACTGGCCCATAAGTCCAAGTCAAGTCCAAGTCGAGTCTCGAGTCACTGGCCCATAAGTCCATGTCAAGTCTCGAGTCCCTGGCCCATAAATCCAAGTCAAGTCTCGAGTCACTGGCCCATAAGTTCAGATCGAGTCCCAAGCAAGTCTCGAGTCACTGGCCCATAAGTCCAAGTCAAGTCCAAGTCGAGTCTCGAGTCACTGGCCCATAAGTCCAAGTCCAAGTCGAGTCTCTGGCCCATAAGTCCAAGTCGAGTCTCGAGTCACTGGCCCATAAGTCCAAGTCGAGTCTCGAGTCACTGGCCCATAAGTCCATGTCAAGTCTCGAGTCACTGGCCCCCAAGTCGAGTCTTGAGTCACTGGCCCATAAGTCCAAGTTCAGTCTCGAGTCACTGACTCATAATTCCAAGTCGAGTCCCAAGTAGAGTCTCAAGTCACTGGCCCATAAGTCGTCGGCTTTGAGCTTCAAGTCACTTCAAGTCTTTAAAATCAAATATAGCTTAGATTTTTGCTATTTATATTATGATTATTATTATTTATTTTGGGCAAGTAAGAAATTGACATTCTTTTATCTATACATATGACAAAAGTGCAATTTGGCTGGGCGGTATACCGGTTCATACCCAATACCGGTGTTTTTTTGTTTTTTTAAATGATATGAGTTTTTCATTTACCACAATACCGGTGAGTGTGTGCGTACAAAACATCGAGAACACAGAGCGGCGGAACGTCACGCCGAGAACTGTTTTTCAGTGGAGTGAGAGCGGTGGAAGCGTAAGCTGTGTCCCAATTCGAGGGCTGCAGCCTCCACTCCTTTTTTGGCCGCTCCGAAGGCTGCAAAAGCTGCAGCCTTCGAACTCGCCTCCGCGGACCGTAAGACCTTTGCCGAAATGGGACAGGTCCACGGAGCTGACACACGCAGTTAATGCTAATGCTAACAACACGCAGCATGCAAATTACGCACACGGATCAATAACCCTCGAATTGGGACACGGCTACAGTGTGTGTTGAGCGGTGAACTACATGGACGTTGTTGTTAGAAACCCCTCTCAGCCCCGCCCACTGCGATCAATCAATCAATCAAACAAGATTTATAAAGCACTTTTCATACAAAAATGTAACACAAAGCGCCTTGCAGTGGTTAAGGATTAGAAGATTGACTTTTATTGATCTCACACAGGAGAAGTTTCTACATTTGACCCGGGGACCATCCCCATGATTTTGTTGTTTAGTCTTGGGCAGGACCTCAGCTGGAGGATTTTACCTGGAGCATGTTTTGGGTTGATGGGAGAAACCGGAGTGCCCGGAGGAAACCCAGCCAGACACGAGGAGAACATGCAAACTCCACACAGAAAGGCCCGGGCGACTCGAACCTTCTTGCTGTGAAGCATGAGTGCTAACCACTCAGCCACCGTGCTGCCAGAGGACAAACAGACGGACAAACGAACAAACAAAGAGACAAACAAAGAGACGAACAAACAAAAGACACGAACAAACAGAGATGAACAAACAGACGAACAAACAAACAGACGAACAAACAAACAAACAGATGAACAAACAAACAAACAAACAGATGGACAAACAAACAACCAAAAGAACAAACGAACAGCGATGTCCCGCCGTGTCTGGAGAAAAGGGAAACGGCGTGATCCGAGCACAAATGTCCGCTCTGTTTCACAGTCCGGAGTGCACCGGTCCACACCATGTCCTCGGCTGTCAATCATTCCTACACAGCGTGGCATTAAACTTCTTCCACTCGTTTTCTCTGCTCAAAGAACATGCACAGCTACAGTTAGCAGGCTCTCCTCTCCACAGATCTGACCGATGTCTTCAACATAAAACAAGCACACAGAACATTAGCGCGATCAACTCAACAATGAGAACAATGACATAATAATAAAACTATGGAAATAATAAGAATACGTACACCCGTCTGTCCAACTGAGGAGAGGAGGGACCCCGTTTGTCCAGCTTAAGAGGTGGGGGACCCTGTCTGTCCAGCTGAAGAGGTGGGGGACCCTGTCTGACCAGCTGAAGAGGTGGGGGACCCTGTCTGTCCAGCTGAGGAGGTGGGGGACCCTCGTTATGTTTGTTAATGAGCCGTTCAGATTGTTTGTGTTTAGCCTCTCATTTCTTCATGTGCCCAAAAGCCTGACCTTAAATGGAGATCGTTCGGTTAAACACCAAACCGTGAAACATTCCAGGCCAATTACATCGTCATGGAGACAAAAATGTAGAGACCCTCCACCAGGGAAGTTCCATATTGCAGCTTTAAATGAAGGTTTAAAATGTGCGTAAAAGTCTTTGGTTGGAGTTTTTCCGTTGAGGACGTTTCATTTTATAATTTTCAAAACAAATAAAAAAACTTCTCTGAAACTAAACACGACAAACATGACAGGCTTTAAAACGGAAAACTCTTCAAGGCTCACTCCAAACCACTGACAGTCCCGGTTCAGTCCCGGTTCAGTCCCGGTTCAGTCCCGGTTCAGTCCTGGTTCAGTCCCGGTTCAGTCCTGGTTCAGTCCTGGTTCAGTCCCGGTTCAGTCCTGGTTCAGTCCTGGTTGTGGTTCAGTCCCGGTTCAGTCCTGGTTCAGTCCTGGTTCAGTCCTGGTTGTGGTTCAGTCCCGGTTCAGTCCTGGTTCAGTCCTGGTTCAGTCCTGGTTCAGTCCCGGTCCAGTCCTGGTTCAGTCCTGGTTCAGTCCTGGTTCAGTCCCGGTTCAGTCCTGGTTCAGTCCTGGTTTTTCTGGGTCATGTTGGTGTGGTCTCTGGACCTCCTCCAGGCTCCTCTCGGTTCCTTCCTTGAGTCTGGAGATGTGAACTCCGATAATAAAAACACAGAACGCTCCTTCAATTAACACGAAGAAAAATCAGACCCATAATGCACCACTGCTCCCTGTTCACCGCGTTTGACCCAGAAGCACCGCGCTTCAACCGAAACCACTGCACTGGGCCAATCAAAACAAGGAAAACACTTGGATTACCACCTGATGATGTCACAAGTTGGAACTGATTGTTTTGAAATTCAGAGAGTGAGCCTGAACAGATCTTTACCAAATTATTGAGAAGTTTGTCAACGATACAAAACAACTCCAGGGCTTCTTTGTGAGGAGGACAGAACGTGAGAACAGGGTTAAAACCCCACTGTGGGACATTTCCTCACAACACCTTTAACCCTCCTCTGTGTTCTTTTGCGCTCAGTCTGCTTTATTCTTTTACTTCCCTCTGTCCTCTTTCCTCAGGCTGCGACATGTGCGCTGACAACAGAAATGGTGAGTGTCCGATGCACGGGCCTCTTCACTCCCTGCGCCGCCTGGTGGGCACCAGCAGCACTGCGGCTCCTGTGGCTCTGCCCGATGTGCCCGACTGGCTCCGAGACCTGCCCCGAGAGGTACCACCTACACCTGTACTCACCTGTACTCACCTGTGCAACACCTGTGCAACACCTGTACTCACCTGTACAACACCTGCACTCACCTGTACTCACCTGTACTCACCTGTGCAACACCTCTACTCACCTGTACAACACCTGTACTCACCTGTACAACACCTGTACAACACCTGTACTCACCTGTACAACACCTGTACAACACCTGTACAACACCTGTACAACACCTGTACTCACCTGTACAACACCTGTACTCACCTGTACAACACCTGTACTTACCTGTACAACACCTGTACTCACCTGTACGACACCTGTACAACACCTGTACTCACCTGTACAACACCTGTACAACACCTGTACACCTGTACAACACCTGTACAACACCTGTACTCACCTGTACAACACCTGTACTCACCTGTACAACACCTGCACTTACCTGTACAACACCTGTACTCACCGGTACAACACCTGCACTTACCTGTACAACACCTGTACTCACCTGTACAACACCTGTACAACACCTGCACTCACCTGTACAATACCTGTACTCACCTGTACAACACCTGTACAACACCTGTACTCACCTGTACAACACCTGTACTCACCTGTACAGCACCTGTACTCACCTGTACAACACCTGTACAACACCTGTACTCACCTGTACAGCACCTGTACTCACCTGTACAACACCTGTACAACACCTGCACTTACCTGTACAACACCTGCACTCACCTGTACAACACCTGTACAACACCTGCACTCACCTGTACAACACCTGTACACCACCTGTACTCACCTGTGCAACACCTGCACTCACCTGTACTCACCTGTACACCACCTGTACTCACCTGTGCAACACCTGCACTCACCTGTACTCACCTGTACAACACCTGTACACCACCTGTACTCACCTGTGCAACACCTGCACTCACCTGTACTCACCTGTACAACACCTGTACTCACCTGTACAATACCTGTACTCACCTGTACAACACCTGTACTCACCTGTACTCACCTGTACAACACCTGTACTCACCTGTACAATACCTGTACTCACCTGTACAACACCTGTACTCACCTGTACTCACCTGTGCAACACCTGTACTCACCTGTACAACACCTGTACTCACCTGTACAATACCTGTACTCACCTGTAC
>JAVJIX010000218.1:630000-637500 GCA_036785185.1 Paratrypauchen microcephalus | reverse complement strand
GTCCTCGTTGCTCCTCTGGTCCTCGTTGCTCCTCTGGTCCTCGTTCCTCCTCTGGTCCTCTGGTTCCTCCTCTGGTCCTCGTTGCTCCTCTGGTCCTCTGGTTCCTCCTCTGGTCCTCGTTCCTCCTCTGGTCCTCGTTCCTCCTCTGGTCCTCGTTCCTCCTCTGGTCCTCGTTGCTCCTCTGGTCCTCTGGTTCCTCCTCTGGTCCTCTTTCCTCCTCTGGTCCTCTGGTTCCTCCTCTGGTCCTCGTTCCTCCTCTGGTCCTCTGGTTCCTCCTCTGGTCCTCGTTCCTCCTCTGGTCCTCTGGTTCCTCCTCTGGTCCTCTGGTTCCTCCTCTGGTCCTCGTTCCTCCTCTGGTCCTCGTCACTGTGGGTTGTGAATGAGCTGGAGTTAAATTCCAGGCGTGACTCAGGGGCAGATGTTCTTGGGGCAGATTTCTTGGGGCTCAGGGGCAGATTTCTCGGGGTTATGGGGCAGATGTTGTCGGGGCTCAGGGGCAGATGTTGTCGGGGCTCAGGGGCAGATTTCTCTGGGTTATGGGGCAGATTTCTTGGGGCTCAGGAGCAGATTTCTCGGGGTTATGGGGCAGATGTTGTCGGGGCTCAGGGGCAGATGTTCTTGGGCTTATGGGGCAGATGTTGTCGGGGCTCAGGGGCAGATGTTCTTGGGCTTATGGGGCAGATGTTGTCGGGACTCAGGGGCAGATGTTCTTGGGCTTATGGGGCAGATGTTGTCGGGACTCAGGGGCAGATGTTCTTGGGCTTATGGGGCAGATGTTCTTGGGCTTATGGGGCAGATGTTGTCGGGACTCAGGGGCAGATGTTCTTGGCTTATGGGGCAGATGTTGTCGGGACTCAGGGGCAGATGTTCTTGGGCTTATGGAGCAGATTTCTTGGGGTTCAGGGGCAGATTTCTCGGGGTTATGGGGCAGATGTTGTCGGGGCTCAGGGGCAGATTTCTCGAGGTTATGGATGCTTTAAACAAAGAGCGTGAAGGTGCTCGGTCTCAGTGAGAGGATCTTATCGATGTGAGGAGGTGCTTAAATGCCTTAGAAACGCTAAAACAAATACAGACACTTACTCGTCCATAAAGTGTGTGAGCGGCGATCGATGGTGTGAAATACTGCGGCCCCCGAACGCTCCGCGCCCTCAGCCCCCCCGCACGCCACAGACTACACGCCAGCCGCGCACTGATTGGCCACGGGACACACTTCACTTCCTGTTCTGGGACGTGTCAATAGAAGAAGAAGAAGAAGAGTTTAACCACCACTGAAGGAACCGAGGGCCCGTCGATACACGAGAGAGAGGGCCCCAGAGGGCCCCGGGTGGAGAGGAGAGGGCCCCGGGCGGAGGAGAGAAGAGAGGGCCCCGGGCGGAGGAGAGATGAGAGAACCCCGGGCGGAGGAGGAGAGAGGAGAGGGCCCCGGGCGGAGGAGAGAGGAGAGGGCCCCGAGCGGAGGAGAGAGGAGAGGGCCCCGGGCGTAGGAGAGAGGAGAGGGCCCCGGGCGGAGGAGAGAGGAGAGGGCCCCGGGCGGAGGAGAGATGAGAGGGCCCCGGGCGGAGGAGAGAGGAGAGGGCCCCGGGCGGAGGAGAGAGGAGAGGGCCCCGGGCGGAGGAGAGAGGAGAGGGCCCCGGGCGGAGGAGAGATGAGAGGGCCCCGGGCGGAGGAGAGAGGAGAGAGGGCCCCGGGCGGAGGAGAGATGAGAGGGCCCCGGGCGGAGGAGAGATGAGGAGATGAGAGAGCCCCGGGCGGAGGAGAGATGAGAGGGCCCCGGGCGGAGGAGAGAGGAGAGGGCCCCGGGCGGAGGAGAGATGAGAGGGCCCCGGGCAGAGGAGAGATGAGAGGGCACCCCTGCAGTGGCATGTGTGACTCTGGGAGTGACTCTGGAGTGACCACGAGGCAGTGGGGTGAGTGTGGGGGTACTCGTGGGGCAGTGGGGTTCTCTGGGGCAGTGGGGTGAGTGTGGGGTGCTCTGGGGGAGGGGGGTGAG
The DNA here is from genome assembly GCA_036785185.1 of Paratrypauchen microcephalus. Taxonomy (NCBI): domain Eukaryota; kingdom Metazoa; phylum Chordata; class Actinopteri; order Gobiiformes; family Gobiidae; genus Paratrypauchen; species Paratrypauchen microcephalus. Next base: position 635,510 of record JAVJIX010000218.1, on the reverse strand, counting down.
TGTGGGGGTGCTCGTGGGGCAGTGGGGTTCTCTGGGGCAGTGGGGTGAGTGTGGGGTACTCTGGGGTAGTGGGGTGAGTGTGGGGTGCTCTGGGGTAGTGGGGTGAGTGTGGGGTACTCTGGGGCAGTGGGGTGAGTGTGGGGTACTCTGGGGCAGTGGGGTTCTCTGGGGCAGTGGGGTGAGTGTGGGGATACTCGTGGGGCAGTGGGGTGCTCTGGGGCAGTGGGGTGAGTGTGGGGTACTCTGGGGCAGTGGGGTGAGTGTGGGGATACTCGTGGGGCAGTGGGGTGCTCTGGGGCAGTGGGGTGAGTGTGGGGTACTCTGGGGCAGTGGGGTGAGTGTGGGGTACTCTGGGGCATTGGGGTGAGTGTGGGGTACTCTGGGGCAGTGGGGTGCTCTTGGGTAGTGGGGTGAGTGTGGGGTACTCTGGGGTAGTGGGGTGAGTGTGGGGTGCTCTGGGGCATTGGGGTGAGTGTGGGGTGCTCTGGGGCAGTGGGGTGAGTGTGGGGTGCTCTGGGGCAGTGGGGTGAGTGTGGGGTACTCTGGGGCAGTGGGGTGCTCTGGGGTAGTGGGGTGAGTGTGGGGTGCTCTGGGGTAGTGGGGTGAGTGTGGGGTACTCTGGGGCATTGGGGTGAGTGTGGGGTACTCTGGGGCAGTGGGGTGCTCTGGGGCAGTGGGGTGAGTGTGGGGTACTCTGGGGCATTGGGGTGAGTGTGGGGTGCTCTGGGGCAGTGGGGTGCTCTGGGGCAGTGGGGTGAGTGTGGGGTACTCTGGGGCATTGGGGTGAGTGTGGGGTGCTCTGGGGCAGTGGGGTGCTCTGGGGCAGTGGGGTGAGTGTGGGGTACTGTGGGGCAGTGGGGTGAGTGTGGGGCAGTGGGGTGAGTGTGGGGTACTCGTGGGGCATTGGGGTGAGTGTGGGGTACTCTGGGGCAGTGGGGTGCTCTGGGGTAGTGGGGTGAGTGTGGGGTGCTCTGGGGCAGTGGGGTGAGTGTGGGGTACTGTGGGGTAGTGGGGTGAGTGTGGGGTACTCTGGGGCATTGGGGTGAGTGTGGGGTACTCTGGGGCATTGGGGTGAGTGTGGGGTGCTCTGGGGTAGTGGGGTGAGTGTGGGGTACTCTGGGGCATTGGGGTGAGTGTGGGGTACTCTGGGGCAGTGGGGTGAGTGTGGGGTACTCTGGGGCATTGGGGTGAGTGTGGGGTACTCTGGGGCAGTGGGGTGAGTGTGGGGTGCTCTGGGGCAGTGGGGTGAGTGTGGGGTGCTCTGGGGCAGTGGGGTGCTCTGGGGCAGTGGGGTACTTGTTTGTTTGGAGAACATTCACTTTAATAATGATGTGAGAAAATAATAGTTTTGTTTCTCTGAGTTCATGAGAATCTGTGATTACCCCATTACCCCGACCTCCGTCTGACCAACACAAACATCCCCCTCTCCACTCCTCTTTTCTCTCTCCCTTCTTCTTCAACACTTCCCCTGGTTCCCAGTGTTTGTCCACTCCCCCTCTCCTCCTCCCTCTCTCCTCTCCTCCCTCCCTCTCTCCTCTCCTCCCTCCTTCTCTCCTCCCTCTCTCCTCTCCACCCTCTCTCCTCCCTCCCTCTCTCCTCTCCTCCCTCTCTCCTCTCCTCCCTGCCTCTCTCCTCCCTCTCTCCTCCCTCCCTCTCTCTTCTCCTCCCTGCCTCTCTCCTCCCTCTCTCCTCCCTCTCTCCTCTCCTCCTTCCCTCCCTCTCTCCCTCTCTTTGTTTTTGCTTTCCCTCTCTCCTCCCTCTCTCCTCTCCTCCCTCCCTCCCTCTCTCCTCTCCTCCCTCTCTCCCTCTCTTTTTGTGTTTGCTCTCCGTCTCTGTGGAGCTGCTCACGGCTCGCTGCAAAGAAAACAGAATTTCAGCAAAACACGTTTACCCAGAGAGAGAGAGAGAGTGAAAGAGAGGAGGAGAGAGGAGGAGAGGAGAGAGGAGGAGAGAAGAGTGAGGGAGGAAGAGAAAGAGAGGAGGAGAGGAGAGTGAGGGAGGAGAGGAGAGAGAAGGAGAGGAGAGTGAGGGAGGAGAGGAGAGAAGAGTGAGGGAGGAGAGAAGAGGAGGAGAAAGAAAGGAGGAGAGAAGAGTGAGGGAGGAGAGAAGAGGAGGAGAAAGAAAGGAGGAGAGAAGAGTGAGGGAGGAGAGGAGAGAAGAGTGAGGGAGGAGAGAAGAGGAGGAGAAAGAAAGGAGGAGAGAAGAGTGAGGGAGGAGAGAAGAGGAGGAGAAAGAAAGGAGGAGAGAAGAGTGAGGGAGGAGAGAAGAGGAGGAGAAAGAAAGGAGGAGAGAAGAGTGAGGGAGGAGAGGAGAGAGGAGGAGAGAAGAGTGAGGAAGGAGAGAAGGGGAGGAGAGAAGAGTGAGGGAGGAGGAGAAAGAGAGGAGGAGAGAAGAGTGAGGGAGGAGGAGAAAGAGAGGAGGAGAGAAGAGTGAGGGAGGAGAGAAGAGGAGGAGAAAGAGAGGAGGAAGGAAGAGTGAGGGAGGAGAGGAGAGGAGAAAGAGAGAAGAGGATGGAGAGAGGAGACAGAGGAGAGAGGAGAGGATGGAGGGAGGAGAGAGGAGAGGATGGAGGGAGGAGAGATGGAGAGAGGAGAGGATGGAGGAAGGAGAGATGGAGGGAGGAGAGATGGAGAGAGGAGAGGATGGAGGGAGGAGAGATGGAGGGAGGAGAGGATGGAGGGAGGAGAGGATGGAGGGAGGAGAGAGGAGAGGATGGAGAGAGGAGAGGATGGAGGTGTTGGACTCGAGGAGCTCAAACTTCACTTTGAGACGAGAACAAAAACTCTGGATTTGGAGTTAAAATATAAACTTCTCTGAACTTAAGCAGATAAAAGTACTACAAATACTACTACTATTGTACTCATACTACTACTATAGTACTATTATAGTACTATTACTCACCCGACTGAATGAAAGTTCTGGTTTGTTACTCTGATCCTGATTCTGAATAAAACTCGACTAAATAAACCGTTGTGTTCGTCTGCAGCTGTTAAAAGAGACAAAGATTTCCACATTTGACACAAAAATCTAATACAGTGAACCCTCGCTGTATCGCGGTTCACTGTTCGCGGCCTCGCTGTTTCGCAGATTTTTTTTTCCCTTTTTTTTAATAGTGTAACTTTTTTTTACAGTATAACATTGTGTCCTGCGCCCTGATTAGCTAAGAGACTAGACCAGGACTAAACCAGGTCTAAACCAGGTCTAAACCAGGACTAAACCAGGTCTAGACCAGGGATGGTGACGCAGGGTGGTAGGGACAGAGTCTCTGATGTCCTTCACGAGAGCGCCTGGGTGACAGGAGGTGTGGCCTTTGTTTACTTGCCATGGAAGAGACTGAGTGCGAGCCGGACAAATGGAAGAGCCAAGAATCAACATGGAGGACGCCGCGCGGCCGAGGGAGCCCGCAGCGGGGAGAGCCGCATTCGAGGGAGCCGCTGGGAGAGGACACTCGCGCGCAGAGAGGAGACAGTGGGTCTTCCCCGTCACGAACCCGACCCCGTCCTAGAGAGCTGTGGAGTATTGGCGACGCATTGATAGCGGTCTGATTTTGGAGCCGGGGTGAAATGCAACCAACTCTTGTGAGCGCAGGTTGGTCTTACCTGGTCTTGTGGTGCTCAGAGGCGTCAGTTAGCGGTTCGGCACTGTTAGCAGTGGCTTGAGTCTTGCCCAAAATGATATCCAGGTCGCTTTCCACTCGACTTTCGCACATGGCATGGATATGTGGTACCAAAACAAACACACGTGTCCGCGCGCACGTGTCCGCGCGTCACGTGTCTCCCCCCGCGTCACTATTAATATATTTTGATGAAGATCTACAAAAGTTTGAGTGTTTAAACAAGAGAAAAATGTGAGAAAATGTTAATACCAGTCTCAGAAAGGTGTATAATGTGTCTGGTGAAGCGTTTTCAGCCTTAAAACATGTAGAATAATTGTAAAATATAAAATTGTCCTACTTCGCGGATTTCACTGATTGCAGGCTATTTCTGGAACCTAACCCCCGCGATAAACGAGGGTTCACTGTAATCCAAAAGTCGAGACACAAACTGAAGTGTGACCGACTGTAGGGGGCGCTGAAGAGTGACCCGACTGAAGGGGCGCTGAAGAGTGACCGACTGTAGGGGCGCTGAAGAGTGACCGACTGTAGGGGGCGCTGAAGAGTGACCCGACTGAAGGGGCGCTGAAGAGTGACCGACTGTAGGGGGCGCTGAAGAGTGAGCGACTGTAGGGGGGGCTGAAGAGTGAGCGACTGTAGGGGGCGCTGAAGAGTGAGCGACTGTAGGGGGCGCTGAAGAGTGAGCGACTGTAGGGGGCGCTGAAGAGTGAGCGACTGTAGGGGGCGCTGAAGAGTGAGCGACTGTATGGGCGCTGAAGAGTGACCCACTGTAGGGGGCGCTGAAGAGTGAGCGACTGTAGGGGGCGCTGAAGAGTGACCCACTGTAGGGGGCGCTGAAGAGTGAGCGACTGTAGGGGGCGCTGAAGAGTGACCCGACTGTAGGGGGCGCTGAAGAGTGACCGACTGTAGGGGGCGCTGAAGAGTGACCCGACTGTAGGGGGCGCTGAAGAGTGAGCGACTGTAGGGGGCGCTGAAGAGTGACCGACTGTAGGGGGCGCTGAAGAGTGACCCGACTGTAGGGGGCGCTGAAGAGTGACCCGACTGTAGGGGGCGCTGAAGAGTGACCGACTGTAGGGGGCGCTGAAGAGTGACCCGACTGTAGGGGGCGCTGAAGAGTGACCGACTGTAGGGGGCGCTGAAGAGTGACCGACTGTAGGGGGCGCTGAAGAGTGAGCGACTGTAGGGGGCGCTGAAGAGTGACCGACTGTAGGGGGCGCTGAAGAGTGAGCGACTGTAGGGGGCGCTGAAGAGTGAGCGACTGTAGGGGGCGCTGAAGAGTGAGCGACTGTAGGGGGCGCTGAAGAGTGAGCGACTGTAGGGGGCGCTGAAGAGTGAGCGACTGTAGGGGGCGCTGAAGAGTGACCCGACTGTAGGGGGCGCTGAAGAGTGACCGACTGTAGGGGGCGCTGAAGAGTGAGCGACTGTAGGGGGCGCTGAAGAGTGAGCGACTGTAGGGGGCACAGAAGAGTGACCCGACTGTAGGGGGCGCTGAAGAGTGACCGACTGTAGGGGGCGCTGAAGAGTGACCGACTGTAGGGGGCGCTGAAGAGTGAGCGACTGTAGGGGGCGCTGAAGAGTGAGCGACTGTAGGGGGCACAGAAGAGTGACCGACTGTAGGGGGCGCTGAAGAGTGACCCGACTGTAGGGGGCGCTGAAGAGTGACCGACTGTAGGGGGCGCTGAAGAGTGACGGGTTTGAGACGAGGGGCTCTTTCTGTTTGGAAAAAACACCAAAACAAGTCTGTCAAATCTAATCTGCTCGTTTATACGTTTATTTCTGGACGTTTGTACTCCACCGGACCGACGGCGTCCTCGTGATTCTCTGTTCACGGCGAATATCCAACTCCCAAAAGTCGAACATTAGGAGAGGGGGTGGGGTTAAATAAGTTTTCTTCTGC
>JAVJIX010000218.1:615000-625000 GCA_036785185.1 Paratrypauchen microcephalus | reverse complement strand
ACCAGGTCTGGACCAGGTCTGGACCAGGTCTGGACCCGGTCTGGACCAGGTCTGGACCAGGTCTGGACCAGGTCTGGACCAGGTCTGGACCAGTGGAGGTCCAGTGGAGGTCCAGACTGTTGGTTTTGGGACAGACTCAGGGACGTGATGACGGCCGAGGTTTATGAGGCTCTGACGAAAGAGGAGGAGGAGAGAGGAGGAGGAGAGAGGAGGAGGAGGACAAAAGAGGAGAAAGAGAGTGTGGGGGAGGAGGGAAGGAGGTTGGACGTTTGTGGATGGACAAAAGTCTGATCAAACTTCATTATTAAAAACTTTAATACTTTAACTTATTAATATAAAGTGAGTTGAACTTTAATCAGTTCAATGAACTTCAGACCCCCCTGTCTTTACACTCGTCCTCTTGTCCTCCTCCTGTCCTCCTCCTGTCCTCCTCGTGTCCTCTTGTCCTCCTCGTGTCCTCCTGTTGTCCTCCTCGTGTCCTCTTGTCCTCCTCGTGTCCTCTTGTCCTCCTCGTGTCCTCCTCCTGTCCTCCTCGTGTCCTCTTGTCCTCCTCGTGTCCTCCTGTTGTCCTCCTCGTGTCTTCCTCGTGTCCTCCTCGTGTCCTCTTGTCCTCCTCGTGTCCTCGTGTCCTCCTGTTGTCCTCGTGTCCTCCTCGTGTCCTCCTCTTGTCCTCCTCGTGTCCTCTTGTCCTCCTCTTGTCCTCCTGTTGTCCTCCTGTTGTCCTCCTTGTGTCCTCTTGTCCTCCTGTTGTCCTCCTGTTGTCCTCTTGTCCTCCTCGTGTCCTCCTCTTGTCCTCCTTGTGTCCTCCTTGTGTCCTCCTCTTGTCCTCCTTTTGTCCTTCTCTTGTCCTCCTCTTGTCCTCTTGTCCTCCTCGTGTCCTCCTCTTGTCCTCGTGTCCTCCTCTTGTTGTCCTCTTGTCCTCCTCTTGTCCTCTTGTCCTCCTCTTGTCCTCTTGTCCTCCTCGTGTCCTCCTCTTGTCCTCCTCTTGTCCTCTTGTCGTCCTCGTGTCCTCCTCTTGTCCTCCTCTTGTCCTCTTGTCCTCCTCATGTCCTCCTCTTGTCCTCTTGTCCTCCTTTTGTCCTCCTCTTGTCCTCCTCTTGTCCTCGTGTCCTCCTTTTGTCCTCCTCTTGTCCTCCTCTTGTCCTCTTGTCGTCCTCCTGTCCTCCTCTTGTTGTCCTCTTGTCCTCCTCTTGTCCTCCTCTTGTCCTCTTGTCGTCCTCGTGTCCTCCTCTTGTTGTCCTCTTGTCCTCCTCTTGTCCTCCTCTTGTCCTCCCCGTGTCCTCCTCTTGTCCTCCTCGTGTCCTCCTCTTGTCCTCTTGTCCTCCTTTTGTCCTCCTCTTGTCCTCCTCTTGTCCTCCTCTTTTCCTCCTCTTGTCCTCTTGTCCTCCTCATGTCCTCCTCTTGTCCTCCTCGTGTCCTCCTCGTGTCCTCCTCTTGTCCTCCTCGTGTCCTCCTCGTGTCCCCCTCTTGTCCTCCTCTTGTCCTCCTCTTGTCCTCGTATCCTCCTCTTGTCCTCCTCTTGTCCTTTTGTCCTCCTCGTGTCCTTCTCTTGTCCTCTTGTCCTCCTCTTGTCCTCCTCTTGTCCTCCACGTGTCCTCCTCTTGTCCTCCTCGTGTCCTCCTCTTGTCCTCCTCTTGTCCTCCTCTTGTCCTCTTGTCCTCCTCGTGTCCTCCTCTTGTCCTCTTGTCCTCCTTTTGTCCTCCTCTTGTCCTCCTCTTGTCCTCTTGTCCTCCTCGTGTCCTCCTCTTGTCCTCCTCTTGTCCTCCTCTTGTCCTCTTGTCGTCCTCTTGTCCTCCTCTTGTCCTCCTCTTGTCCTCTTGTCCTCCTCGTGTCCTCCTCTTGTCCTCTTGTCCTCCTCGTGTCCTCCTCTTGTCCTCCTCGTGTCCTCCTCTTGTCCTCTTGTCCTCCTCTTGTCCTCCTCTTGTCCTCCTCTTGTCCTCTTGTCGTCCTCTTGTCCTCCTCTTGTCCTCCTCTTGTCCTCTTGTCCTCCTTTTGTCCTCCTCTTGTCCTCCTCTTGTCCTCTTGTCCTCCTCGTGTCCTCCTCTTGTCCTCCTCTTGTCCTCCTCTTGTCCTCTTGTCGTCCTCTTGTCCTCCTCGTGTCCTCCTCTTGTCCTCCTTGTGTCCTCCTCTTGTCCTCCTTTTGTCCTTCTCTTGTCCTCCTCTTGTCCTCTTGTCCTCCTCGTGTCCTCCTCTTGTCCTCGTGTCCTCCTCTTGTTGTCCTCTTGTCCTCCTCTTGTCCTCTTGTCCTCCTCTTGTCCTCCTCTTGTCCTCTTGTCCTCCTCGTGTCCTCCTCTTGTCCTCCTCTTGTCCTCTTGTCGTCCTCGTGTCCTCCTCTTGTCCTCCTCTTGTCCTCTTGTCCTCCTCGTGTCCTCCTCTTGTCCTCTTGTCCTCCTTTTGTCCTCCTCTTGTCCTCCTCTTGTCCTCGTGTCCTCCTTTTGTCCTCCTCTTGTCCTCCTCTTGTCCTCTTGTCGTCCTCCTGTCCTCCTCTTGTTGTCCTCTTGTCCTCCTCTTGTCCTCCTCTTGTCCTCTTGTCGTCCTCGTGTCCTCCTCTTGTTGTCCTCTTGTCCTCCTCTTGTCCTCCTCTTGTCCTCCCCGTGTCCTCCTCTTGTCCTCCTCGTGTCCTCCTCTTGTCCTCTTGTCCTCCTTTTGTCCTCCTCTTGTCCTCCTCTTGTCCTCCTCTTTTCCTCCTCTTGTCCTCTTGTCCTCCTCATGTCCTCCTCTTGTCCTCCTCGTGTCCTCCTCGTGTCCTCCTCTTGTCCTCCTCGTGTCCTCCTCGTGTCCCCCTCTTGTCCTCCTCTTGTCCTCCTCTTGTCCTCGTATCCTCCTCTTGTCCTCCTCTTGTCCTTTTGTCCTCCTCGTGTCCTTCTCTTGTCCTCTTGTCCTCCTCTTGTCCTCCTCTTGTCCTCCACGTGTCCTCCTCTTGTCCTCCTCGTGTCCTCCTCTTGTCCTCCTCTTGTCCTCCTCTTGTCCTCTTGTCCTCCTCGTGTCCTCCTCTTGTCCTCTTGTCCTCCTTTTGTCCTCCTCTTGTCCTCCTCTTGTCCTCTTGTCCTCCTCGTGTCCTCCTCTTGTCCTCCTCTTGTCCTCCTCTTGTCCTCTTGTCGTCCTCTTGTCCTCCTCTTGTCCTCCTCTTGTCCTCTTGTCCTCCTCGTGTCCTCCTCTTGTCCTCTTGTCCTCCTCGTGTCCTCCTCTTGTCCTCCTCGTGTCCTCCTCTTGTCCTCTTGTCCTCCTCTTGTCCTCCTCTTGTCCTCCTCTTGTCCTCCTCTTGTCCTCTTGTCCTCCTCTTGTCCTTCTCGTGTCCTCCTCTTTTCCTCCTCTTGTCCTCTTGTCCTCCTCTTGTCCTCCTCGTGTCCTCCTCTTGTCCTCTTGTCCTCCTCGTGTCCTCCTCTTGTCCTCCTCTTGTCCTCCTCTTGTCCTCCTCTTGTCCTCTTGTCCTCCTCGTGTCCTCCTCTTGTCCTCCTCTTGTCCTCGTGTCCTCCTTTTGTCCTCCTCTTGTCCTCGTGTCCTCCTTTTGTCCTCCTCTTGTCCTCCTCTTGTCCTCTTGTCGTCCTCGTGTCCTCCTCTTGTTGTCCTCTTGTCCTCCTCTTGTCCTCCTCTTGTCCTCCTCGTGTCCTCCTCTTGTCCTCTTGTCCTCCTTTTGTCCTCCTCTTGTCCTCCTCTTGTCCTCCTCTTGTCCTCTTGTCCTCCTCTTGTCCTTCTCGTGTCCTCCTCTTTTCCTCCTCTTGTCCTCTTGTCCTCCTCTTGTCCTCCTCTTGTCCTCCTTGTGTCCTCCTCTTGTCCTCTTGCCCTCCTTGTGTCCTCCTCTTGTCCTCCTCTTGTCCTCCTCTTGTCCTCTTGTCCTCCTCTTGTCCTCTTGTCCTCCTCGTGTCCTCCTCTTGTCCTCTTGTCCTCCTTTTGTCCTCCTCTTTTCCTCCTCTTGTCCTCTTGTCCTCCTCTTGTCCTCCTCTTGTCCTCCTCGTGTCCTCCTCTTGTCCTCTTGTCCTCCTCGTGTCCTCCTCTTGTCCTCCTCTTGTCCTCTTGTCCTCCTCTTGTCCTCTTGTCCTCCTCGTGTCCTCCTCTTGTCCTCTTGTCCTCCTCTTGTCCTCCTCTTGTCCTCTTGTCCTCCTCTTGTCCTCTTGTCCTCCTCGTGTCCTCCTCTTGTCCTCTTGTCCTCCTTTTGTCCTCCTCTTTTCCTCCTCTTGTCCTCTTGTCCTCCTCTTGTCCTCCTCGTGTCCTCCTCTTGTCCTCCTCTTGTCCTCTTGTCCTCCTCTTGTCCTCCTCTTGTCCTTCTCGTGTCCTCCTCTTTTCCTCCTCTTGTCCTCTTGTCCTCCTCTTGTCCTCCTCTTGTCCTCCTCGTGTCCTCCTCTTGTCCTCTTGTCCTCCTCGTGTCCTCCTCTTGTCCTCTTGTCCTCCTTTTGTCCTCCTCTTGTCGTCCTCTTGTCCTCTTGTCGTCCTCGTGTCCTCCTCTTGTTGTCCTCTTGTCCTCCTCTTGTCCTCTTGTCCTCCCCGTGTCCTCCTCTTGTCCTCCTCGTGTCCTCCTCTTGTCCTCTTGTCCTCCTTTTGTCCTCCTCTTGTCCTCCTCTTGTCCTCCTCTTGTCCTCTTTTCCTCCTCTTGTCCTCGTGTCCTCCTCGTGTCCTCCTCTTGTCCTCCTCGTGTCCCCCTCTTGTCCTCCTCTTGTCCTCCTCTTGTCCTTTTGTCCTCCTCGTGTCTTACATTGTTTTAATGGGATTCGCCACATTAGATCGTGTTTTCCTCCTCGTGTCCTCCTTGTGTCCTCCTCGTGTCCTCCTCGTGTCCTCCTCTTGTCCTCCTTGTGTCCTCCTCGTGTCCTCCTCGTGTCTTACATCGTTTTAATGGGATTCGCCACATTAGATCGTGTTTTCCTCCTCGTGTCCTCCTCGTGTCCTCCTCTTGTCCTCCTTGTGTCCTCCTCATGTCCTCCTCTTGTCCTCCTCGTGTCTTACATCGTTTTAATGGGATTCGCCACATTAGATCGTGTTTTCCTCCTCGTGTCCTCCTCGTGTCCTCCTCTTGTCCTCCTTGTGTCCTCCTCATGTCCTCCTCGTGTCCTCCTCGTGTCTTACATCGTTTTAATGGGATTCGCCACATTAGATCGTGTTTTCCTCCTCGTGTCCTCCTTGTGTCCTCCTCTTGTCCTCCTCGTGTCCTCCTCTTGTCCTCCTCTTGTCCTCCTTGTGTCCTCCTCGTGTCCTCCTCGTGTCCTCCTCGTGTCCTCCTCGTGTCTTACATCGTTTTAATGGGATTCGCCACATTAGATCGTGTTTTCCTCCTCGTGTCCTCCTCGTGTCCTCCTCTTGTCCTCCTTGTGTCCTCCTCTTGTCCTCCTTGTGTCCTCCTCGTGTCCTCCTCGTGTCCTCGTGTCCTCCTCTTGTCCTCCTCGTGTCCTCCTCGTGTCTTACATCGTTTTAATGGGATTCGCCACATTAGATCGTGTTTTCCTCCTCGTGTCCTCCTCGTGTCCTCCTCTTGTCCTCCTTGTGTCCTCCTCTTGTCCTCCTTGTGTCCTCCTCGTGTCCTCCTCGTGTCCTCGTGTCCTCCTCTTGTCCTCCTCGTGTCCTCCTCGTGTCTTACATCGTTTTAATGGGATTCGCCACATTAGATCGTGTTTTCCTCCTCGTGTCCTCCTCGTGTCCTCCTCTTGTCCTCCTTGTGTCCTCCTCTTGTCCTCCTTGTGTCCTCCTCGTGTCCTCCTCGTGTCCTCGTGTCCTCCTCTTGTCCTCCTCGTGTCCTCCTCGTGTCTTACATCGTTTTAATGGGATTCGCCACATTAGATCGTGTTTTCCTCCTCGTGTCCTCCTCGTGTCCTCCTCGTGTCCTCCTCTTGTCCTCCTTGTGTCCTCCTCGTGTCTTACATCGTTTTAATGGGATTCGCCACATTAGATCGTGTTTTCCTCCTCGTGTCCTCCTCGTGTCCTCCTCGTGTCCTCCTCTTGTCCTCCTCGTGTCCTCCTCGTGTCTTACATCGTTTTAATGGGATTCGCCACATTAGATCGTGTTTTCCTCCTCTTGTCCTCCTCGTGTCCTCCTCGTGTCCTCCTCTTGTCCTCCTTTTGTCCTCCTCTTGTCCTCCTCATGTCCTCCTCGTGTCCTCCTCGTGTCCTCCTCGTGTCTTACATCGTTTTAATGGGATTCGCCACATTAGATCGTGTTTTCCTCCTCCTGACCCCGTCCCAAATCAACACCAGCGTTTTTCCAATATTTTTAGCACTTTTCCAATGATCTGCGGCGGTTTTTCGACGGCGGGGGCAGGTGCCGGCGGGGGGGCAGGTGCGGGTGGGGGGGGCGGGCGCCGGCGGGGGGGTGGGTGATGGCGCGGCGTGCGCTTCAGGACTCGCGCGCGTCCGATCGGATCTGGACTCGCGCGTTTGTCCGTTAAACCGGCACGACGGCGGCCTGATGAAGACCGCCGCGATAACGCACGAATCAGGCTCCGCGTTATCGACCGTGTGCGCGGCCATCGATCCGCTCTCACTTCCACTTTTAGGGCGAAAATACGAGACGCGGCGGACAGCGAGGAGAGGAGGAGGGGCCGCGGAGGAGGGGCGGGACGAGGGACAGGCAGAATGAGGCGAACATCGATCACTGCACAGATCACAGACGCTCCGCTAATGCTGAGCGCTCGGCCAGAAAATGAACGGAGGAGGAGAGAGGAGAGGAGGAGGAGAGACTGAGCAGAGAGAGGAGAGACAGAGGAGAGGGAGGAGAGACTGAGGAGAGGAGAGAGGGAGGAGAGAGAGAGGAGACTGAGGAGAGAGGAGGAGAAACGGAGGAGAGACTGAGGAGAGGAGAGAGGGAGGAGAGGAGAGACAGAGGAGAGAGGGAGGAGAGAGAGGAGACGGAGGAGAGGAGAGAGGGATGTGCTTTTGTGTGTTCAGATGAAGAAGAGAACGAAGTGACTAAATCTGCAGCGGAAAACTAAAAAGACGAGAAACACAGTACAGACGAGTGTTTGGAGAGGGCTTTTCACATTATACACAGAAAAGGTTAAAGCTGCACTGTGGAACTTTTTGGTCTTGTTTCTATGGAGATGCCACGGCTCTGTCTGGAATGTTCCGCAGTGTGACCTTTATTCAGTGCATTTATTCAATCACAGGTGTTCAGATGTTCTGACTGTGAGCGGGGTCGCCTCTCCACAGATCTGACCTGGAACTTGGTCTGGTTTGGTCTCCATGGAGATAGAAAGGTTTAATGCCGTACTGTGTGAAACTCATTTCGGCCGCTTGTATCGGTGATCTCGTCCTTTCGGTCATGACCCAGAGCTCATGACCACAGGTGAGGGGAGGAACGGAGATCGACGGTAAATCGAGAGCTTCGAAATCACCACAACGGTTTGGTACAGCGACCGCATCACTGCCGACGCCGCACTGATCCACCGGTCAGTCTCATAACACCAAATGAAGTAGAATCAGAGAATCGTCCAAACTTAAATATAGAGAGAAATATAATAAATAAAAAAATAAAAGAAAATGTCCCTGTGGGACAGAGAAGATTAAATCATATTCAGTACAAACATGTGCCTGATGCCCTCCCTGCAGAGACCAGAGCCTGGTACGGTTCTGGTCTGGTTTATTTGCACAGGGACAGTGCACAACATTTCACTGACTTTTGAAATAAACAAAAGAAAGATGCAGGTGCAGGTTATTTCCACCTGTAGTCTGGGACAGGCTGATGTTAATTTAGTTAAAGTTATCAGTGTCTCACAGAGACATTTGGACGGAGTCTTTTGGACAGGGTCACTCGGACAGGGACTTTTGGACGGGGTCTTTTGGACGGGGACTTTTGGATGGGGTCTCTTGGACGGGGACTTTTGGACGGGGTCTCTTGGACGGGGACTTTTGGACGGGGTCATTTGGACGGAGTCTTTTGGACAGGGTCTCTTGGACGGGGACTTTTGGACGGGGTCTCTTGGACGGGGACTTTTGGATGGGGTCTCTTGGACGGGGACTTTTGGATGGGGTCTCTTGGACGGGGACTTTTGGACGGGGTCTCTTGGACGGGGACTTTTGGACGGGGTCATTTGGACGGAGTCTTTTGGACAGGGTCTCTTGGACGGGGACTTTTGGACGGGGTCTCTTGGACGGGGACTTTTGGACGGGGTCTCTTGGACGGGGTCTCTTGGACGGGGTCTCTTGGACGGGGACTTTTGGACGGGGTCTCTTGGACGGAGACTTTTGGACGGGGTCTCTTGGACGGGGACTTTTGGACGGGGACTTTTGGACGGGGTCTCTTGGACGGGGACTTTTGGACGGGGTCTCTTGGACGGGGTCTCTTGGACGGGGTCTCTTGGACGGGGTCTCTTGGACGGGGACTTTTGGACGGGGTCTCTTGGACGGGGTCTCTTGGACGGGGACTTTTGGACGGGGTCTCTTGGACGGGGACTTTTGGACGGGGTCTCTTGGACGGGGTCTCTTGGACGGGGTTTCTTGGACGGGGACTTTTGGACGGGGACTCTTGGACGGGGACTTTTGGACGGGGTCTCTTGGACAGGGTCTCTTGGACGGGGACTTTTGGACGGGGTCTCTTGGACGGGGACTTTTGGACGGGGTCTCTTGGACGGGGACTTTTGGACGGGGTCTCTTGGACGGGGACTTTTGGACGGGGTCTCTTGGACGGGGACTTTTGGACGGGGTCTCTTGGACGGGGACTTTTGGACGGGGTCTCTTGGACGGGGTCTCTTGGACGGGGTCTCTTGGAGCGGTGTAAATGGAGCAGAGACGGAGGCGGCTGTGGATCTGACAGGGACATGAGGAGATATGGACCCGGGGACGAGTTCCAGACTGGGGCTTTAATCGCCACACGCGCGATAGCCCCCAGCTTAGCGTTAGCTGTGAGTGTTAGCGTGCAGCGTTGGCGCGTAGCGGTCACAGAGCGGCGGGTCTAATGGACGGAGCGAGAGGCGCTGGTGTTTGTGTAAAGGACTTATCTGGAGTGTGGCTGTAATGCGGCGCTTATCACGGGGCGGGGGGGGAACGGGGGGGACGGGGGTTTCCAGTCACAGCTATGCTAACAATCATTTGCTAACGCTCCTGAATCTCAGACAGTGTGAAATGAAACATGCCCCTGGAAGAACAAATGTTTTCTGACGTACGACATCACCAGAACGTTCAAACGCCTGATACAAAAACACACTACGACTTCACAAACCTGACGTGATGTGCAGGGGTTTTATCCATTTATTTAAAACACGTACAGTGCACAGAAAATGTGAATAAAAATATACTCTGTGCCAGATTTTGTACTTAAGGCCTTCGTACAGACACAAATCTTTCCTCTCACCAAACGTTAATTTTCTTTGTAAATGTAAATGAGCGTGGAGGTGTTCGGCGCTCGGTGTTGGTGAATTCGGCGGCGTAAGAACTCTTTGTGAATCTGGGGCAGAGTTCTCTCAGCATCTTCTTAAAGTGCAAGTTAGGAATTTTAAGAAAAGATTCATGAATGAGGCCCAGTGTCCTCTAAAGTGTGCAGTACGTTTACCAAATTCATCAGTTTAATTATCGTCTAAAATACGATTCGTCAACCGCGCGACCGTCGGGACAAACGAGTCAAACACAGTGAATTATTCGTGGACGTTTGTCGTTTGTGTCCGAGGCCTGAGAGCTGCTCCTGCCGCCCGAGCTCAGATCCACGAGAACAAACGAGGAACGTTTACTTCAAGTCTGAACTTTTCACGCCACATTATTCTCCTCCTTCCGTCATCGCCCCGCCCTTCCTCCCTTCTTCACTGTTTATTTATTTATTTATTTTGGGCAAGTAAGAAAAAACAAACAAAACTAGGGCTGTCAGTTTAACGCGTTAATGAGATCAAATAATTACACTGCAAATTAACGCGTTATAAAAATTAACGCAATTAATGACCGTGGTAGAATACGGAGTTTTAATCCCGTGTGACTGTGGCAGAATACGGGGTTTTAATCCTGTGTGACTGTGGCAGAATACGGGGTTTTAATCCTGTGTGACTGTGGCAGAATACGGGGTTTTAATCCCGTGTGACCGTGGCAGAAT